>CABFVX010001767.1:0-24395 GCA_902151425.1 Timema shepardi
TTACAATCATGTACTATCCACGAAATGGGCATGTATGCTACAGCTTGAACATGAAAGTTTCCCAACTCGTTTGAACTAATGAAAATGTTAATGTGTCCAAAATTATTTCAGAATTTAACTATTGTATTTTAGTAATGTTTTATATTGTGTATGATTTCGTAGTTATCAAAATCTTCTATTTGTATTAGTAGTAGATTTAGAGACAGATAAAGTCAAATTTCACAGACAGGATCTTATTTGACAACTAATTATTCACGTCATCATAAGCCAGATCAGTTTGAAAATTTATCATTAAAACCTAAAACCAACACTAGTAAAATAATAAAATTTTATCAATTTTGGTAATTATTTATTTTTTATTTTCTAAAAGGCTCTGCTTATGTAAATTAAACTGTGCACATCCGGCCTATTGCTAAGTTGCGTGTTTTTGAGGGATAGTCCTACCTCTTGTCATGCGAAGTAGGGATAGCTTTCTACAGTTCACTATCCTTATCCTGATATCCGCGATATGGTAATTTAGATAAATTACAATAAGAACACTGCTTTCAATGGTAACTTTTAAATAGACAACTTTTGCCGGTTTACTGTGTTGCTTAGTATTAAATTATAATACATGTAATCTCCCTCTGTGGCCACATGGTCTAAGTCATCAATCTTGCAATAGACTGGACTGACGATGATAGGAAGATCGTGGTTCGATTGTCTGTCAGGTGTAAGAAGGTTTTTTTTCTTTATTAGTTTTCCAATCTTTCTTTCGCTACGCAAATATTGATAAACTTTCTGTAATTTCGACATTTCTCATTCCTAATAAATTATAATAGTTAGTATACGTGTTTAACCCAAACTGGGAGTGAAAAGTGTTCACATGAATAAAATAACGTGTAGTATTATATCTTGTTTTTGAGACATTCCTTTTTTTTTTACGAAAATTAAAAAAACTGGATAATTTTCCGAAAAATAGAGCTTTAAAATACCATACCATCTAAGCCCAATACTAAAATAGTCATATGGTTAAGATTTTTTAGAATTTTTTTTCTAAAAATAACTATTCAATAAAAAAAATGAAACCAAATTTGTACAAACATTTCAAATGTGTTCTTCATAATCAAACTTGTGTATTTCACTGTAGATATAATCGGTTTAAGGAAATACAAATGACGTCTTTTTACAACAAGATAAAATATGCAACAAATGTAATGAGTTACCAATTATTGTTAAGAAGGTTGAACGTTAGAAATCACTAATTAGTGTTAAGAAGGTTGTAGGTAAGAGCACTGAGACGTGTTGCAAACGTTAGAAATCACTAATTAGTGTTAAGAAGGTTGTAGGTAAGAGCACTGAGACGTGTTGCAGACGTTAGAAATCACTAATTAGTGTTAAGAAGGTTGTAGGTAAGAGCACTGAGACGTGTTGTAGACGTTAGAAATCACTAATTAGTGTTAAGAAGGTGTTTGCTATTTTTAAATATTGTTTTCGACCAAATATAGGCGAAAATTATCGGTGGACTTATAACAAGCTAAAAAGTTAAAAATTTGAGTGCAAATAGATTTTTAAAAACCAACAACGATGTTCATGAAAATTTGTACTTTTGAGAATAAAGTAAAAAGCTAGAAACTTAAATCTAGCTTTCCTCTATCAAATAAAATCATGTTTTGATTGGGTCACAATAGAACATTTTGAGGTAATGAGAGATTGTTTTGTGCAGTGTTACTTAAGTCATCAAACAATTTATAAAATAATTTAAACTCTTTAACTGGTCAAAACTTTTGCCTCATTTTGGTGAAAGAAATATTAAAAAATATCAAGCCACTTCATAAATAATCATTGATTTGTTTACGCCTACAGTACTTTTCACAGCTTTCCCACGTAGCCCTCTTAACTTTAAATGTGAATAAAATCTAGCAAAAGGCCATTCAAAAACCAAATCCCCCACAATAGAGGGTAGCATTTAGGAAATATGAGCTGTCGGAATTTCAAACGTGCGATAAACCCACAATATTATGATAAAGATAAAATATAGATCTTTGTGAAGGTTTTCTAATGCAAACACATTGCAGCCACTACGTATATAATATTTATAACTGTAGTTATTTATTAGATATTACGAAAGTAGGTTATTTATAATCGTTTCTGTTGCACTCCTTTAAAAGGAGTTTGTACAGACATTGAAAATAAAAATGGTTGTTTATTTTTACAGTTACATATAACGGTTTTATAAAAATATCTTACAACAGGAATATAGTATATTTTTATCTGCTACAGACAACTCTTCTTTTTTTGTTAGTATGCACTTTCGTAGCTAAACCTACTTGTTTAAAAATGTGTGTTTTCTAAGATACTTTTTTATTTTATATTTTTTATTTTATTATAGTCACTTCGAAGAAAGATAGTTATTCTCAAATTAAACAAAAGGCTTCAGTTTAGCTTGGATGCAAGTCATGATATATTTAAAGCTCGTTTTACCTTAAGGTTTTCAAGAGATCTTGAATTATTTTCATATATTTAATTTTTTTGTAGAGAAACCGTCAAAATAATTTTTGTGAATATTGTTCGAAGGCTTTAATAACATTTTCGTTTTAAAAAAAAATTACTATATTTGTTTAATTTTATTGGGGTTTTACCAATAAATCTTCAATTTTTAAAATAAATATTGAAGTATTTTCGTATAACAATAAAAATATTATAGAATACTCCCAGAAATAATGTTTAATTTCTCTAACCAAGGTTTGTTGATCTAAAACAGTAGATAGAACTCGTGCCCCCACCCCCCCTTAACTAGAAATAGAAAATATTATAAATAATTAAGATCCCACTTGAACACACTCAAGAGCTTAAACGCAAGCGTTCATGTCATCTATCTACCCTTTTATCGTTCGCTCCAAGACTTGTTCTAGCGTGAACGAGTTTCCACATAACTCGGACAGTTGAAGGTATCAACGTCTGCTACGAGGGGAAAATAGATATATGAACAAATATACAAAACCTCTCGGGGGTTTTTCTAGAGAACCAACAGATTAACTACAAGATATATTTGGTGATAGGGACAAGAAGGTTGCGCTGCGCGGTGGCTCGAATATCACTGTGGGTCACGTTGCATGTATATATACACATACACATATACTGGGTGTTTGGAAACTTATATGACAATCTGCACGTATAGCTTGTTTGAACCAAAAGTAATACACAATCCCTATAAACCTACATCTGGAAAACTGTGCTAATACCATTAAAATGTTTACAAAGTCTCGGCGTAAAGTGCCGGGATAGAAAATATGTCAAGCATGCGTGTACAACAGGTTGCATAGGAGCTAGGCGCACGGCACTACACATGTAACAA
Organism: Timema shepardi; assembly: GCA_902151425.1. Taxonomy (NCBI): domain Eukaryota; kingdom Metazoa; phylum Arthropoda; class Insecta; order Phasmatodea; family Timematidae; genus Timema; species Timema shepardi. The sequence continues at coordinate 3,338 of CABFVX010001767.1, forward strand.
TGGTAATCACTTTCAGTGATGTAGGACCATTAATGATGAGCCTCAGAACGTATTCACATTTATATATGGACTGGGGTGTTGTTTACTAAATTGTGGTATGTTCTGCTGCCGTGCTCCAAGATTCCGAGTAGTGCCACGCGCCTAGTTCTATGCAATATGTTGTACACGCGTGCTTGAACAGCTTTGCTCTCCCGGTGCTGTACACCGAAACTTTGGGCACAATTCAATGGTATTAGCATAGCTTCCCGGATGTAAGGGTATTGAGATTTTGTATTATTTTTGTTCAAACAAACCATATGTGCAGTTTTAGATATGAGTTTTCGAACATCCTGCATATGTAATTATTTGTGGAAAGTTTACTGGGCTAAAACCCAGAATTAGTTTTTTCTTACCTTATTCTTATTTTCTCATTGATTCTGATGAATCAACATCATTGGGATATTAACTATACTTAATTTCTTAATATCTGTATCATTCGTCAACATTTTTCATATTTTATTAAAAGAGAACCATTTATAACACGACGATGAACACAATTCTAATAAATTCACAGAGCCATTAAAATTTTTAACTATGCAAAAATAAAATAAGAATGTTTAGAAGGATTATTGATAAAGAAATAATCTTGTTTTGTCAAAGATCTTATTTTCTATCAATTCAACTATTTGGTTCTATGTTAATTTTTCTCGTAAATTTAAATTTGTGTACAATTTAATTTTTCCACTTTATGCAATCTTGGATTATAAATTAGAGAGATATGCCATTTGTCAGAAATTCTGTATTGATCCAATATTGTTTATTTGTGTTATTTTTTAACTTTGCATGGTAAATTACCACCTATCCCCTACAAGATATTAATATTTCTCTCCCACGGCAAGTGAGGTGAGTTTATTTCATAACCGAACTCCAAGTAGTTCCAAGTCGTGACACTGTCACAGCTAGATGAGAAATTACTGATATTTCATCCGCCAAACTTTATTTTTATTTACTCTCTGAGCCAACTGATTATATCAGCATTCAGCACACGAGGATTTCTATGAGTGAGAGTGAACGGTCCTACCAATTTTGCGTAGAAATGTATTTTCACATTAATTCAAGGGTTCTTTTACGAGTCACAATCGACACAAGACCAAGGGTTTTACTTCACCTCCAAATAAAGTTGTGCTGTGAATTTTTATCGCTTAAGAAAAATTATTAAAGCCTGGATGGATTTGAAGCCTCGAACATGGGGTCCTGCGGTGAGCACTGTACCCCAAGACCCCAGAGGTCCACTATTCACTCATGTATGATTCTTAGGAATGTCACCCATATTACATGTCCAATATATATATATATTATAGTATCACACACGAGAATTACGCCTTGGAGCATTCGGCCACTGAAGGTTGAGGGTTGTTACATATGATTAGTGTTGTTATTTTATTGGTAATAGTACTAGTAGTAATAGTACTAGTAGTGTAAGTGGCGACGTACCTTTCGTTTACCGTGAGAGTTAACAAGTTACCTTACAGAGGTCCACTATGGCCCAGTTTGTGGACTAGGTAAATAGTACAACCACTCCAGTTTACACTGCTACCTCTCAGGATAAACAAGGTGTACCTTAGTAGAACTACATTCAAAAACTTATCGAGTCTATACATTCACAGTTGCAACTAGTTTGGTATTGAACATAGATTAAAAAAATAGACTGAGAGAAAAAAATACTCCCAAGTAAGAATATAAGCACATTAAATATTAATATTATCTAAGTGTATGGAACATATATATGATGGAAAAGGCAGATCAACAACTTTATTAACAGGTTAGTTATATAACAACCATGTAATGTAGGGGTAGCTATCATAATTTTAAAGGTTACATTCTTATATATATTTGACATAATAAATTAGAAACGTAATTTTTCTTATTAACAGTGATAATAATTTATTTATTATTAGCAGGAACCTGGTTTTTACATGTCATCTATTTTATGTATACCGCAAAAAATGCTCACAGACCCAGGTTTAAAAATATTTATTTTATAAGTGGGCCTAAATTTTTGTGATTTTGAATTTTCAGCTCAAATTTTCATGCTTTAAATAAATTTTTAGTCATTTCTGTAAAATTTTCAAGAATAATATAAGTTTTTTAGAAATTCAGGAGAATCAAAATGTAATATTTTTCACCACATAGATATTAGACCAACAAGATATTGCTGGATTAAAAATCTTCCAGATCAATGGCTTACAAATTTAAGATCCCTGAAACATTTTTTAGAATGACAAAGGGCTAAAATCCCACCTCGATACCAAAAGTCACCCTAACCATTGACCTATTAGTCTAATGTTTTAGTAAGCCTTTGTGAAATTGGCGCTTTTTAAAATTCACGCTTCTACCATTAATCTAAGCAATCATGCGAAAGCATCTGCTATTTTGGTTCTATCAACAATAATAGGAAAGGTAGATCGTTATTTTGACATTGAAGTTAATTTATTGCGTTCGAACACAATATATTACAATAATTCAAGTGCCGGTTCTTAGATATAACGATACAAATATGAAGGTATTTTTAAATCACTTTTTTTCAAGGAAAAGAAACCTATTTTATTTATCCAATTAAGTATTTAAGTTCTATATGTTGATTGTTACTAGAGACAATAACATACCCACCGTCAATTCTAAACTATTGATGTTTAGAATTTGTTTAGTATAAACAAAAGTATTTGTATATATTTTTCAAAGTGTTAGATATTAAAGAGAATGTTCTGTAAATCCCTCTTTTTTTTTACATTCTTAGATTCCTAATAACCATTTTAGCTATTTGAAAATTTGCTCTTAGAGAGGAGGAATGAAAAAAGAAGTATTTTAGGGGAAATGCAACTGCATTTGCGTGAAAAAAGGAAAAACCGTTTAAAAACAAACGTCAGTGTACCCATTTCTATTTAAGATGAAGATGTAGGTATTAATTTTATTAAAAAGCTACGAATGGACATAATGCTCAAGATCTTACACCAAGAAACGAGATTGAGTGATTTAAAGAAAAAGAGAAAAAAATAATGATGGCGGAACTATGAACAATAAAGCTTGAACTTATTTACTAGCACCAGAATAAATAATTAGCAAAGAATGGCATAGAACACGAGATATTCTCTAAATTGGTAACAAATAAATTGTAATTGGCGGTAATTGCCAAATATGCTGTTACGTTCGTGGAATGATATATCTCTCTGTTATTATTAACTTATTGATATCATTAGGTGTAGTCCTAAGACCGGTTTAATCCTTTTGTCAGTGATCCTAGACCGCCAATGCAATCTGTTCTCTGCCTCCTTCTTCAGCTGCCAGAATTTTGTCCTTTCCTTCAAGTCAGCTAATATTTGAATCCTTCCTTTTCCTAACCTCCTCTTTCCCTCAACATTTCGTTCCATGATGTGTCCGATCCATTTCCTTTGTACCGGAGAATCACATCCAAAATGGTTCTCTTCTCACCAACTCTTCTTAGGACTACATCGTTTGTCACCCCGTCTGTCCAAGTGATCTTCTAAAGAATGGTATAACCCCACATCTAAAAGCTCGACAAGTATTTTTTTTTCCTTCTTCCTAAGAGTCCACGTCTCTGCTCCATATAGTGCGATGCTTCAAATGTACCATTTAATTAGCCATCCCCAGCTCCAAACTCAATTCGATGCTCAGTAATAATCTCTTCTTGTTGATTGGTTCCTTGGCCACGGTGATCTTCGACCTAATTATATTGTTGCAGTAGGCATACTTTATCAGCAGACTTCCCAGGTACTTGAATTGTACTAGGCCTTTAAAATTATGGTTTACAAATTTGGTTTTCAGTAGATCTTTTTTTTTAACTCCACATCATATTTTACTTCTTAATGTTTATCTACATGCTATATTATACCTCTGTCTCCACTAGCTGGCCTATATATTGTTTAGTAAATACCATATTTGTAATTTTGAAAAACTACACCTAAGTACGGTAATATATCCCGGAAACCTTGGCTTATGGCACCAATACCATACCACTGGATTATCCATAATTAATTGTCTCGTGTTCAGGGAATAATTGCCTTAATTACTGGATGAATCCTGCATATATTAGTGCGCTGAATATAAATGCTAAGTACAAATGCCAAAAAACAAGATGAATTGAATAGCCAAACTTATATATATATATAATGTATTTCTCTAGTTGTACTATTGCCATGATAAATAAAGCCCTCCCGAGTCTAAGGTGACTGCGTTATCTGATAACTCGTGAATACTTAATTGTTTAATTGTAACTGACGTTTTTTCACTCGTCCATCAAATACTTTCCCTTAAAATATGAGTGAAGAATGACCTTGAGCATGGAACGACTCCTGGATGTTTCAAAGTTAAGATCATCGGCATACTAAGGCATTGGTTCTGGGTTAGACTTCCGTGTCCAGGTGATATTTTGCCATTTAAAAATTATAAGCAAGAATGTTTTGAAGTAAAATTCAGATTGCCTTCAGCTTTACATCGTTAGCTAGGTTTTTAAAATCTAAGAATAACCCAGGAATTAAGAATTGATTTTGGTTCATTATTACAACTATTATGGATTAAAGACGTTCGAACACACAAATGGACACTGGTGTTGTGAATAAATACAAAACATGTCAAAAATTAAACAAAAATATTAGGCAATCCAATACAATCAGGAAGGAATAGCTATGTAATCTTAAATAAGGAACCAATGAACAAGACAAGAGGGAGTATGAAGTAAATTAAAAAGTAAACCCGTAATCTTTCTCACAAACGAGTTACTTAGACCCTTCTTACACTAAATAGCGATGCATTGAAGTTACCCTGACGGGTAAGAGAGGGGGAGCGGGATAGATGTTTGCTAATGAAGTCATTATACATCGAAGAAACAGAATATAGATAATCACGTTTTAATTGAACACTCGAAGTTGAACTAGTTATTTACAACATTTATTTTCACGTGATTCTACTATTATTAAAAATAAAATAAGAGACTTAAGAAAGAAGTAGTTTTTTCAAGTGATGCAACTAATATCTAATAATATATATAAAATATAAAATATTTTAAGAAAAAATGTAAGCTAGACAAATTAGCTTGGCCGGCATAGTTCCTAATGGTCAGAAATTGTTGTGAGCCCGGTGAGCTCAATTCAAGCTTACTAGTTTATAGTAGTATAAAATTGTTGTTAAGATCATCATTATAATTATTTATTTTTTACAAAGCTCCAAGTATTATAAACAAAGATTCTTTTTGCGTTCAGAAATGCTTACAAAACGATTAGCGTATATCAACAACTTAGTTAACAATGGTCAAATATGTTTTTAAACATGATGGCCTCAGATAAACTATATTTTATGATTCCAACTGTTTAAACATGATAGATATGATGTTTTACTCAGCGGTTTTAAGATCCAATAGCTAATAATTCACAGACAAAGTGAATTTAACTAATGTAATTAATTAGCTCTACCAATGTTCAGAATTGGTCTTGAACATGTAGAGTTAATAACAACTAAACTATTCCAGCTCCAGGTGGTTAAAAGTTGATTAGTCAAGAGATTTTATAGTCCGACTTTCATAGAAAGGACAAACATATGAGTAGGTTTTTACTGTACACATTGATAACGTTTTACGTTATTATTCTTATTTTTGTGCCTATATAGCTATCTATCCTCTTATTAAAATTGCATCCTTGCTCCAAATTGCCAGAAGTGGTGATAAACACGATAAATTAAATATGCCCAATTAATTTTTTTAAGTTTTGTAATAGTAAAAATTGCAATGCGAGCAAGTAAACTAGGCACCATTACTATTATTTGGGGTAGCATGCAAATAAGCTAGCCTAAAATATAGCTGAGTTGTACCCATATAAAATAAAACAATTTAAAAAAAGTTCAAAATAATAAACTAATGCGTTAAATTGCTTAAAATAGTTTAAAGATAGTATTGTAAATACTACTCACCACACGCTAAGATCATCAGAAACAACATATAAAAAATTAGTCAAGTAATTGTTAAAACCAATCTTTAGGGCAATCCGATGATGCTCCATCAACATATGACATACTCGTACGTTCAGCTCAGTTCCACCAGAACCTCACATCAGCTGGCCCATAGCCCCTATTTGTCAACTATAGTTATAAATATCCAAAATAAATAATACATACTATTTCCTAGCTACCTAAAAGTGGGTTTATAAATATCACTTGTCATTGACCTGTATTGTACAACATTTGTAGTAAATTACATTTAAAGTTAAAACATTTTGTAAATTTGATGTTACATTACAGCTTAAGAACTTTTTTGTAGAAAAATAAAACACTTGTTTCTAAATATAGAACTCTAAACCCTGTTATGATAATGTCCATAATTTCTTCACTTATTGTAAATTAAATATATATATCTCCGACAACTTTAATTTGTGAGCATAGTTAAAAACATTATTATTATTATTATTATTATTATTATTATTACTATCATTGCTGTCGAAATTTAAAAAAACTATATATATTTTCCATATTTATTAAATAATATTTATGTGAAGATTATCTCGTTTACATAATATCGTTGGCCAAAAGCTTATAAATGTAACTCTCTAACTCAGAAAACAAATTTTAAATCCCTGATGAAAGGAATTTGTTTAAAATCCAAATTAAGTTTCAAGATAAAAATGTGAAGAACACTTTTGCTTATGAGAGAATATATAATTTTCCAATATGACGAATATAACCACGAGTGCATCAATAGAGAATTGATATTCCTTCAGTAGGCTCATGAGTTAATATTACATATTATGTAATTAATAGCTTGGTGGCTCCTATAGGAATTTCAATATCGAACTTCAATATTTGGAACCATATTTATGGGTGCCAATATTGGTAAAACATCACTTATGAAGTTTCAATATTAAAAAACGTGTTCGAAAATCAATAATCTATAAAATAATTGTTTGGTCGTATATCTGTGAAAGGTTTGGTGAACTAAAATACGTCGCATGTTTTATCAATACTAAGGATCACGTTTTTCCCCCTTATTTTTTCTAGTATAATATAGTTGACTATACGTAGCTGGAATAATGATAAACAACGATGCTATCGATAGCTTTCCATTTTATGTATTCTCTTTATTTGAATCCAAACAAAGTCCTGCCATAAAGAAAGAGACTAGTGGCGCCACCTTATTGAAGATAAATATATTAACATTCCAGTGTTTTTTTTTATGAGAATTAGAGATTTGAATAACAATATATCTTAAATAACTCTGAACACTCTTAAAATATAAGGTTATGACCGTAGCAAAAACTACTTTATTTGTTTGAGGAAAGCTTGATCAATGTTTCTCACAATTTTTCTTAATTTTTTGGAGCATGACATAATTATCGTTGATAACCGTTAAAATTAAACTAAATATGAGATTTCATTCATTTATTGAAAACCATAAAACTTATAAATTTGGTGGGATTTAGAGATATGTTGATGTCCCCTTTCGCTTCCATTATGGTGTGAGCATTATTTAACAAACAAACAAACAAACAAACAAAATATTAAATGGGATTATGGAACATTTTTTGTCCGTGGGAGGGGGTAAGGGGGGGTTAGGTCAAAATGAAGTTACATCCAGATTAAAATTAGATTGAGTAAATAAACGCATTTGGGTACATGCACATAACTTAGCAAAGTCCAATAGTAGAAACAATATATTGTCTAACTTTCACCATCATATGTGATAACAAAATATAGAAAATGGAGACAGTTCCTCTATTTATTTTCTTCCCGAGCTGTGTAAGTGCTGCATACATCTTTATTTTGCAACGTTGATAGATATTTGATTAAAAAATCAAAGGAAAGACGTCCATCCCAATATTAAGTAAATAAATTGGATTCATGTGTTGAATACTCAAGTAATGCAAATAAAAGATGAGTATAGCTAATTATGTTCAATTTTACTGGTCACGATAATAATATGTGGGTTGTCCTACACTATTCCCCCGTAGTTCTGGTGCTCATGACACCTTCGTTCGGGCTGGTCTGCAATGCGTCTAAACATTCAATTAGGGGACCCTAAACAGAAGGAGCAACTAAAACACTTGGGAGCTGACAGTATAGTAGTCATTTTGATTATTTACGCACAAATTATTCCCTATGCTAGGAATTATATTCTGTAATATGACACAGTGCCGTAACTTGAAATTATATAACTAATGGATTATGGATGTAAAACTGTTTATAGAACTGTTTGACTGACGCATCTTCTTGTCGTTAACTAGCTCTCTCATCTCGAGGAGCTCAAAAGCTGCCATAACGTAAAGGTAACATTAGCTCTGTCCTGAGACACCTCCATTCCGTAGCCTGACATCCAAACTCTAACAAGTCCATATTCACTTCGTCCTCCCGTTGAAGTCTTGACCTACAAACAGGTCTTGTATCTTCAGGTTTCACAACTAGAATGTTGGGTACGCACAACATGGCCACCCCATCTCAATGTACTTCCTTGATTATTCTTAATATGTTTATAAATATATACAAGTAATGAATTTACTCACTATGTGAGCTTCTCCAATCTCCCGTTTGTGCATCCATCTTAAGTCCACTACACACGTACAGGTATATATGTACAGTTATACCTGATGTGCTTGTGCATCCACACGATACAGTTATACCTGATGTGCTTGTGCATCCACACGATACAGTTATACCTGATTTGATTGTGCATCCACACGATACAGTTATACCTGATGTTCTGGTGCATCCACACGATACAGTTATACCTGATGTTCTGGTGCATCCACACGATACAGTTATACCGGATGTGCTAGTGCATCCACACGATACAGTTATACCGGACGTGCTAGTGTATCCACACGATACAGTTATACCTGATGTTCTGGTGCATCCACACGATACAGTTATACCGGATGTGCTAGTGTATCCACACGATACAGTTATACCGGACAGATGCGCCTGAACAATCCAACCTCACAGGTACGTGTGTAGCAACCTTTTAGGCTCTAGTATCTTTCTAGGTACTTTGTTCTCAAAATTATCATTATCATTAGTACCGCGTCTTACTACCCGTTCGGGTTATACGCACTTACGCTAATGTGTAATGGTAGGGTGATTGTGAGATGAAATGGAGGACCTACAGTTTAACGTGGAATCCGAACCACGGTGGAGACCTGGCATTCCTTTGTTCTCAAAAACAATCAATATATTCTCCTGGTACATTGTTAGAGACCGTGTTTCACAACAGCAAAAATAAAAGTGTTTGTATCAAATTTTTGTGTATTCTTAGGCCGGTATTCACAGAACGCTAAGCTAAGCTAAACTAAGCCATGCTGTGCTATGCTAAGACTTGGTCAGTTTGGTTTCACATTCATTGCTAAGCTAAGGTAATCTATGCTCACTCTTTACACCCCCCTTCACCCCCATCCTCTTAATTCAGTGTTGTTTCTTTCTGGTTTGCTCCGGTGAGGTTTAGTTATGATGTCGTTCTACAAAATGTATTGTTTAAGTTCAGGTTATAGTACTGAGGATGAGAAGATGCTGCTGTTAGCAAATGTTTTGGAAGAGGAAGAAAATTTAGGAGGTGGAGGTTTGACTGGTTCAATTAACGCTTCCATTTTAATATAAAAAACATGTATTAAATATAAAACCTAAATAAAATATTACTTAAATACACGTGAAACAAACTGAAAACCAAATTTCAACACTTCTTTAGTTATTTTCACCAAACCGGCACTGAGTCTGTACAGCACGGAGCTCAATCTACGTTTTGCACATGTGCAACGTAAGATGGCTGAAGATGGAAAATGGAAAAATTGCCCGGCCTACAATCAGAAAAAAACATTGCGTGGCGTAGCAAGGCATAGCTTTGCTTAATTTTTTGTGTGAACCATAACATTAAAATAATGGTCCACTATTTTTATAAAGATTTAGCAGAGCAATTATTATCTTGGCTTAGCTTAGCTTAGCGTTCTGTGTGTACCAGCCTTTACTGTCACTGTATTTAGTTAGTCAAGAACATAATTTTTAAAAATGGCATTCACACTGCTACATTACATTTTGATCCTATTTTAACTTTTACTTAATTACTTACTTTGTGGCATTAAGAACACAAAGGCTCATTACTGCACTCACAAAAGTACGCCGCCTATCCCTATCTTGAGCTAACTCTATCCAGTCCACCTCATTACATCCTATCTTTCTCAGATCTATCAAAATGTTATCCTCCCATCTGCATCTTCCCAGTGGTCTTTTCCCATTGGGTTTTCCATTCAATATTTTGAAAGTGGTTATAAATACTTCCATTCGCGCTGCATGACCTGCCCACAGTAACCTGTGAGATTTTATTACCCTAATAATGTCTGGTGATAATTGCATGGTATGTAGCTCATCAATACGTAACCTCCTCCACTCCCTACTATATTCATCCATTTTAGGACCAAATACCTTCATAAGCACCTTGTTTTCGAACACCCTAGAGTATTCATGATGAACGATGAACTTTTGAGTTATTAATGTCTTAGAGTAAGTAAGTAGATCACTTTTATACTTTTTACTTATTTTACAATTCTTTAAATATTAGACTTTTACATTACCATCTTTTGCCCTTTTTTGCAACTTTACATAAAGTATCTATCTTATCCAGAGATAAATATTTAGGATTAAATAAGCTACAAATGTGTAAAAAGAGCAAAAAAGGAAAAATAGTAAAAGGATTAAAGCACGTAAGAAAGATTAAGAGGGTAAAAAAAAATCAATAAGGGGATGAAGGGAATACGTCATAAAAGGGTGAAATGCCAAAAAATTTAAAAGGTTGAAAGAGTAAATAAGTGTCCAGAGTGTAAAACAAGTAACAATGGCAGAGGCGGTAGAATAGTAAGAAGGAAAGCCAAACAAAATTTTAAAATTCCGGCTTTCAGCTGCACAGGGTTTAACAAGTACTGCATTGGCAGCCGTATGAAATATAGTACCGCATCTATCCGCACACTACTACAAGCGGTATTGTTAGAGTAGCATGTATAGCATGCATGAGTGACTGATACGTCATGCGTCACAACATCCGCTCCATTAGATATCCTTTTGTTCATCCCAAACGACCCTAAACAGTCTCATTGGAAAACTGGCTGTCAGCCGGGAAAGTTCTGTGTGCGGCAAGGAAATCTTTACATCCTTCACAGGGTGCTCAGGTGAGAGGATACTGGATATTACACTATTAACTCATTCATTCTCCCTTACCCGACCACGTCCAACATGCCACAACGGAAAGTCGTGAGAAGGGGGTAATCAATCAGTCACACAAAGAAAGAGATGAAGGAGGGAAAAGCAGGAACAAATTAAGAGAGAAAACAAAGGATATAGAGAGAAATTAGTAGAGAATATTAGAAATATAGAAAGGATATTTAAAATTTAGCTATTAATAATAATTATTATTATTAGCCCCGCGTCTTACTACCCGTTCGGGTTATACGCACTTACGCTAATGTGCAATGGTAGGGTGATTGTGAGATGAAATGGGGGACCTACAGTTTAACGTGGAATCCGAACCACGGTGGAGATCTGGCATTCCTCACATTCACAAGATGTATTGTCAGAGGTGAAGGAAGGGTTTGGTAATCAGATAAATCTTTGCCGGGACCGGCTATTAATAGATAGGTAAAGCGAAGGATAGAGAAAGGGACCATATAATGAAATGAGAGATATTCATAAAAGTATCGTCTAATACTAGGTAAGCCAAGGGAAAGTACCGTCCAAAAATACCCTGTACTATCTTGTGCTGTTATAAATAATATTTTTTACTCATCACTATGCTTTGTCAAGTTTTTTATTTTATTTAGTTAGACATACTCAGCAATATTCTTGATGCCAACTCGTCGTGCTCTTGTTTGACGTAGCTCCGTGGGAGAAAAGGGGGGGGGGGTGGACGGGGAGAAGAGGCTTTAATTACTTCGCTTTGCATCGTTTGGTTTTCACAGCGGCTCCTCTCTTCCTCTTCCTTCGTCTCCGTTTCTCATCCTTCTAAACTGGCGCAAGGTCCCTTAATTATTCATTAGATCGCGGTCGATGTACGAACACCCCCACCACCACAGCACGCACCCTCCCTCCCCCTTCTATCATTCTATCTCTCTCTCTTTACATCCTTCTTACTTTAACTCTTGCTTTGAAGACTGCAATACACAATACACACCGTGTTTCCTTTACATCTCCATCGGAATTGCTTGGCGGCACTTTCTACCGGAGACCACAATACACACTGCACCACTTTGGTGTGTTTGTTTCAGGCCGGAGTTTTATCTCGCGGGGAAAAAAAACAAACAAACACACTTCCACTGTTACGATTTGAAATGTAAACTTGTAAGACGTTAGAATGGATTGAATATGGGTCACTGGAAGAAACGATATGGTGAGATTTGCATCGAAATAGCGAGCGGATAACCTTTTACTGTCGAGTGGAATCAAAACAGAGCCATCGCGCGGGGCGTGGATCTCGATGCGGTGTTGTCTTGAGTCAAAGGGACACTTGAAAGGTTTACCTTTATACCTTTACCTTTTATAACACCTCCATAAACGGTAAATTATTCTCTTCAAATAATGACACGCTTCGACGGTCACATTGTCTGAGGCAATACTATCGCAACAGACTAGAAAAATGAAGACGAGGAAATGGGAGTTCAATTCTGGTCGGGTGTATGGAGGATGGTTATCACTAAATGGTTTTCCATTCTCCCTCCATGCAAATTCGAGTACACTTACTCTGAAATAAACTTCACTAACCCCCATCACTTTAATATAATTAGTGTATGGGTGGTAAGAAACACTGTTAAATAAAATATTGATCATCACGCCAGTAGCTTCGTGTGTGGGAACTGTAGACTACCTGTCTGTAATATACACGTATTTACATAACTAGGATACGTATTAGTAAGGTGGATTGTTAGAGGAAATGTACCCACATTTGTGTATAAAGGGAGTGTTAAGTCACGTTAATCTCTGGGCCGGGACTAGAAGCCCAGCTTCCCCATCATTTGAGAACCTGACAAGATGTAATGATGCCTTAGTCCGCGTGTTCACTGTTGCAAGTCTTGCTCTAGATTCAAGAGTACCTTGCTCTGAACTTAAAGGCAGGGGTTCTGTTTCATATTGCATTCACTGGGAAAATATATTTTTTAATATGATGGTTTATTATTCCTTCTCCAAAAAAATATTTTATGGTTCTCTGCTTTACCTTCTTTTCCCTCTTAATTATGTTTCCTAAATTTAGTTGTTTCAAGTCTCTAATAGCAAGCACTTTAATGGTTTACTTATCTCGTCCTACAGCCTGTCTGGGCTATCCACATTTAATTAATCTAATGGGGTAGTAATGAGGAAGGTTGAATTTGGGGAGTACTTACGTGGAGGAAAAGTGAGAACCAATTATTTGAGAAACAACTGCCGTAAATGCACTCATTTAGGCTTATAAACCTTATTTATCTTTCCCAAGATTTATATAATGATAAAATGTTTATCTTGATTTATATTTAATCAATTCACCACATTCTCAATTATTCCCAAGTTGGCCTTCATTTAAAATACATAAATATACACATTTAAGGTGGACTTATGTTAGGAAAGTGGATTTAGTAGCAAAGTAGTACATTCAGTAGCACACATGTCTTCATATTTGAGAGAGCCAGGATTGATGCCCAGCATGGCCGAAAAATTGTACAGGATGCGGCAGAAATATATTATTATCTTGCAAGGGTTATAACTTTTGTATTTTCGAACATGCTAGTATTAGTATGGACAAAATATTGAGTAAAAATGTATACAAATTATGAATAAATTAATTTAGCTAAAACATTACGTAAAACATTTGTTGACTCCCGGATTTAAATTTTGTTATTTTCTTTTTAAAGAATTTAAGTTCTCACTAGTAAATTTGGACAGAAAAAAATTAATATTGGATTGCATAGGGTTCAATACCTCGTATTAAAAATTCGACTTTCGGCATTAGGGGTTGCACATCTTATGGCTATCGCATTTCTACTAATTCCTTCTTTTATAAATTTAGACAAAAAAGGTAGGTATTGACTATTGAGCCAAAAATTATAGAAATAAATCATTGCTGCACAAACATATTCCCTAAGAAGTTAAAGGAAAAATAGCATACACTTTTTGAGAGACTTACTTATCTATTTACGCTACGGTATTAGATAATTATAGCGTTAAAGTTTAAGTAGTATCTATAAACAACTGAAGCTCACAAAATTGCATTAATATATTTGCCAATCTGGCCGAAAATATTGGTTTTATAAAGATATTTCAAATAAAAGTTTTTTTATTTTCAACAATACTACAATTTTTCAATGATAAATTATTTAGTATTTTAAATAGTTGCGTGTATGGAGCCTAAGTAAATTTCCGCTTATGTAACGTACCCTAAAAGTCATTTACATGTACAATATTAGCCATTTTATTTATAATTTTAATCAACGCCTAGATAATAGTTTTAATTAAAATCGTTAGAGCCGATTTTGGAAAGTCAATTTTTTTCTCTTATCACCATTTGTTAAATTACTCTTAATTTTAATGTTAAACAGACACACAGAAAGATGGCAATGCAAAAACCACGTTTTAGGGGTCACGCAACGTCGACATCTCGGGTTAGTTTTATTTTACGGTAGCAGTACTTGCCTTTAGTGTTCGAAAAGTTTAAAAAATATACACATTCACGTATAGCCCGAAAATTCTTGATTTTATAAAAATATTCTTCAAATAAATATTTATATTATAAATAGTCCTACATATTTGTATTGATAAGTAATTTTATATCTATCAACGTTTCGGATATGTGATAAAAAATGGGATTTTACAGATCAGACCGGAAACCTTAACATCATTTTGTCAAAATATTGAGAGTAGCCATTTTGTTTATAATAATAATAAATCTTAGAAAAGAGATTTGATCAAAATCGTTAGAGCAGATTTTGATAAAATCTGTTTTATTTATTTTTGCCCCTCAGTAAACTACCCTTAATTTTAGGGTTAGATTTACAATTCCAAAAATACCTTGGGGCAATCCTACGAAAACCCTAGATACAGGTTTTTGCCTGATCGGCAAAATGGTTTAGGCTCTAGTCCGAGGTAAAGACAGGCAGATGGTAAAACCAATTTTTCGGATTTGGGGTGTTGGGGGTCATGAAACCTCGAAATTAGTCAAAATCTTGAGATCAATATTTTTGACGACCACAATTTTTTTCTACCTGCAAGATAGCGATAAAGTAGAAAGCGTAAGGTCTTTCTAAAAACCTAAGTTTTGGTCAATGATTTAGTTTTATTGTGATCATTCAGAAACCATTTGCGCTGGATTAGAAACGATGATTCCCATTCTTAGCCGGCTATAAATCTAGACAGCTCTTAGTTCAATTCCTGGTGATCCTCATCGCAAGTAGAGGAGGAGGGAGGTATGTGATTGTAACAACTCTAACGATAAGTATGTGTCAGGCTCGTCTTGTCTGATGGCCGTTGATGAACAGATAACGGTTGAATCCCAATAAGATTGTCAGAAGTAGGTTCTCCCAATCCCTTTACACGCAAACTTTATTCCAAATTCACCCTTCGTATTACTTACCACAGAGGTGTAATTCTGTTTAGCACCTCTTCAAACTACTCGTTCGGGCTATACACTTATGTACTAATTGAACTAATTGCTTTAGGTATTGGTGACCTGGTGGTCTAGGGGTAAGGTGTCAAACTTCTGTGCTGGCGGCCGGGGCTCAATCCTCGGTCCCGGCACAGATTTATCTGATTGCCAAACCCTTCATTCACCTCTGACAAGACATCTTGTGAATGTGGGGAATGCCAGGCCTCCACCGTGGTTCGGATTCCACGTTAAACTGTAGGTCCTCCATTTCATCTCACAATCACCCTACCATAACACATTAGCGTAAGTGCGTATAACCCGAATGGGTAGTAAGATGCGGTGCTAATAATAATAATAATAATAATGCTGTAGGTATTGGGAAAATTATATTTATAGAAAGTGTACACACATTTTCTTGAAAGGGGAGTGGAAACAATATTGGAAGAGCCGCCCTCTGTACGCCGGACTGAGATTTTAACCTTAATCCCCCCGTTATCGGCAGTCTAGTCTACAGCAAGAGTAGCACCTTAGACCATGCGGCCACCGATGTGGTTATAATTAATTCATATATTTAAAGTGAATATAGTCTCAGGGTGGTAGTAATAATTGTGAAGCAAAAAGTGTTGTCTCTATTGTATTATCAGAAAGGGTCAGATACACTCCGTTTATCTGTAATCTGGCCATATTGATGATCTGACACTATCTTATAAACTACGCCATAGCGAAACATAAGAATTATTATTATTATTATTAGCACCGCGTCTTACTACCCGTTAGGGTTGTACGCATTTACGCTAATGTGTAATGGTAGGGTGATTGTAGAGATGAAATGTAGGAGCTACAGTTTAACGTGGAATCCGAACCATGGTGGAGGCCTGGCATTCCCCACATTCACAAGATGTCTTGTCAGAGGAGACATAATAAGATAAGCTTTATACCCCTCAGGGTGAACGAAGGGTACATCTCCTATATAACCCCACTCCTGTTAAATACATAAAATGGTAATATATGAAGTGACTTAATCTGCTATTGCACCCAGCCCCTCAATTTGTTAAGATATTTTATATTTTGCGTGAGGTAAGAAAAAGCTACGAACATGAAATCTTGAAGTGACTTAGACAGGAAACATCAATCAAAACACTTCAGTCTAAAGTGTTACCAAATATTCCAGGCCAGAGGTTCAAATAAAGGTCAATTTAAATTGCGCATTCGTGTACACTGTACAGTGATAACGTTGAGACCAAGTACAGATTTTGTTCTATGTAATATTGTATGTGTAATGCAGCTTTAGAGGGAATAATTAAAATTATATGACTGATACAAATATTTTTATTAGTAAAAAATAAGTTTTAACGTTGGTTTTCAAACTGGGTTCCTTGAAGGAGTATATCAGCGGTTCTCAATCTGGGGTCTTTGAAGGGGTGTATCACTTTTTCTCAAACTGGGGTCTTTGAAGGGGTGTATCACTTTTTCTCAAACTGGGTTCCTTGAAGGAGTGTATCACTTTATTCTCAAACTGTGGTCTTTTAAGGGGTGTATCACTTTTTCTCAAACTGGGTTCCTTGAAGGAGTGTATCACTTTTTCTCAAACTGTGGTCTTTTAAGGGGTGTATCACTTTTTCTCAAACTGGGGTCTTTGAAGGGGTGTATCACTTTTTCTCAAACTGGGTTCCTTGAAGGAGTGTATCACTTTTTCTCAAACTGGGTTCCTTGAAGGAGTGTATCACTTTTTCTCAAACTGGGGTCTTTGAAGGGGTGTATCTGTTTTTCTCAAACTGGGTTCCTTGGAATAGTGTATCAGCGGTTCTCAAACTGGGTTCTTGGGAGGAGAGTATCAGTGGCTCTCAAACTGGGTTCCTTGGAATAGTGTATCAGTGGTTCTCAAACTGGGTTCCTTGAAGGAGTGCGGAGTTCCGTACCATTTATTTTAAATATACCGTTTAACTACTTTATTCAAAGCATTGTGATGAGAAGGGTAGTTTAAGATAAATTAGTACCTGCAATAAGAATCAAGATGAGAAAACTATTATTGTGAATCCCACACCACCAGTGTACTTAATAACCGTCAATGGTGACGCCGTACAATGCGAAGGTAACGTTTTATATCGCGTAGCCACCGATGTTTCTTTGTTCCCTCTGCGTCTTACCACCCACCCGTTAATTATCTGTATACAAGCACACTAATGATGTAGAGTTAGGTAAGGTAGAATTTTAAAGGAAATGTTCTCATTATATCTGCTGTATGGAAAGGGATAAAACATTTACATTGGGCCAGTAGACAAACACCAACCTCCCCGTCACGTGAAAACAAGACTACAGTAGCCCCCTGGCTTCTTTGGTGCTGACTGACAGCTCACAGCTGACTTCTGACAGTCAACATTTAGGTTATACCTAAACTTTGACTGTCAGACGTGACAGCTGCTAAATACATGTTTTTGCAAATCATTTGGTTTGGCGTAGGGATACATAGTTTGGTCTGGTAACTTTTCAAAGCCGTCAGCCAGCACCAAAGAAGCCATGGGGCTACTGTAGCTAATATACTAAGGTGGGAGTGTAGTGTACGCAATATAAGGGCAGTGTCCTTGAAATTATTATAGAAAAACAGTTTCTAGCATAAAATAAATAAAATATTTCTCCAGTACAAAATTAAGAGTTTAACTTTCTTCGTCTGGTGATATCAACCGTTGTTGAATATTTGTCATGAGCATAGCGGTATTAGATGAGAAATATTATAAATGAAGAGAAAAAGTTGTCATTAAATTCCAGGACACCCTTGAGAGATATTCAACAACTGTTGAGGTCAACTTGTGAAGAAAACTAAAATATATCAGTTGTTCTAGCTGAAAGATTCACCTTCTTTTAAAACATGGGGTTTTAAATTGAATGAAAATGCATTATAATTAAACAAAATAATATTTTTAAATTTTCTATATAAATATGGTTAGCATTAAAATATCATGAATTTTTAAACTCTACATTTCTTAAGACAAATTATATAATTTAATGATGAAGTTAAATTAATAATTGGGTGACCTGGTGGTCTAGGGGGGGTAAGGTGTCGGACTTCTGTGCTGGCCACCGGGGTTCAATCCTCGGTCCCGGCACAGATTTACCTGATTACCAAACCCTTCCTTCACCTCTGACAAGACATCTTGTGAATGTGGGGAATGCCAGGCCTCCACCGTGGTTCGGACTCCACGTTAAACTGTAGGTCCTCCATTTCATCTCACAATCACCCTACCATTACACATTAGTGTAAGTGCGTATAACCCAAACGGGTAGTATGTCGCGGTGCTAATAATAATAATAATAAATTAATAATTCTTTGGATGTATAAATTAGGGAACCTCTTTATTTACAACATTGTATGTGTAAAACCCATTGTTCATTGTATTAAGTATTTTTACGGAGTAAATGAGCTGGCTTGGCTGAGTGCAATTTGTGCATAAACAGGCTTAGGCAATACTATTTCAAATTCTGCAAAAGTTTGACCTTGAATCTTATTAATGGTAATGGCAACAAAAAAATGTCAAAAGAAACTGCGTGTAACTTGAATTTAGTTTTTTTTTCTGGAGGATCTAACTTCACTCCAGGATTAAGATACTCGCTCCACATATGTCAGTACTTAGTAACCATTGTGTTATTGTACATGTGTTTCAGTCTAATCTGGTACCACTTGCCAGACTCTTCACTTTGTTTAAGTTGATCATATGACACACAAATGAGTTTTATTTGAGCTTCCGTTTGTGCGTGAGTTCATTTAATTCCAGACTATTTAAAATCTATATGGGAAACGCTGGTTGTTCACTGATATTGTCGCTAACAACACTATTGTAATAACTCCAAGTATCACCAGGAAATTTATGTAGAATAAAGAACAAATCAAGTTCCCATAATTACGTAGGCCTGTGATAGGTTCTTGACCTATATGTTTCTTTGGATTTTTCTTAGCTACGCAAATCGGCTGCCAAGTAGTCCAGAGTGTCATCTCGCAGTTAATGTGAAAAGCTATATTATTATTATTATTATTATTATCATCATCATCATCATCACGTCTTACTACCCATTCGGGTTGTACACACTTAAGTTAAAGTGTAATGGTAGGGTGATTGTGAACTGAGAGAGGACCTACAGTTTAAAGTGGAATCCGAACCACCGTGTAGGCCTGGCATACCCCACATTTACAAGATGTCTTGTCAGAGGTGAAGGAAGGGTTTGGTAATCAGGTAAGTCTGTGCCGGAACTGAGGATTGAACCCCTGACCCCTGCACAGAAGTCTGACACCTTACCACTAGACCACCAGGTCACAAATAAAAATTATAAAAATACTCCCAAATGGCAGAATTCAAAGGGTTTCTGAATTGAGTAAGACGAGATTAAAATGTGTTGCTCTATTTATTTAGAAGTTACTCACACCTGTGATAATTATGGTTTTAGTGTATGTAGACACACAACTTCAAACACAAAAATACACAATCTATGTTATCCATATTATACATTTTTATTTATTTGATATATTAAAATTTATTTTGCATTGCTACTTCATAGAAAATTATTATTGGATTTATTTCAACTTTGAAATAATAATATATTTCCCTTGGGTAGATTATAGCTCTATCATTAGTGGACAGACGGACTAAACGTCTAGCTGGTCTAGTTGGATATTCAAGTTATAATATTTCTGTTTGGTTTCGAATCCTGCTGGATGTACTTAGTGTGTTTTCCTATTATTATATCTCACCATCCCACTACGCCAATTCAATTCATATCTGTTTCTTCCCTGCTTTATAAGGGTAATTAATTTAGGATATTCATGAGGGATCAAAAATAGCCCAAAATGGCACTTTTAATTCTTAGCACGTCAAGTAATTGTTCCAGCCAAAACATTTATTTTAATTAGTAAGTTGAATAGTTATCTTTAAGTCTCTAAGTATCGCTACAGGTGCACGCAAAATAAGGTTATATTAATGTTCAAAGCAATTATAAACTCTACATAACGTAATTAGAGGCACGAAGAAAGTAGTTGGTCGTTAAACTCACTTCCTTCTAACATGCTGCACCGGTTGTCGCATGATCTAGGACATAAAACTCGCCGTAAAGGGGATTACCGGTGAGTGATAGGTCAAGGTTTGAATCTCTGCTGGGTCGATAGGATCGGCTTTCATTCACTCACCTCTCAGGCCACCTTCCAAATCCTTACTGTATGGATTAAAACGTTAATTATTAACTCTTGTGAAACCAATAGCCGAAACTATTGTTGATGCATTTTAGTGAGGAATTCACCTTATAGATATCATATTCTGAAAATTGAAAAATGACACCTGGACACGGGAATCGAACCCGGGACCTTCGGCTTAGTACGCCACTGCTCTTACCACTGAGCTATCCAGGATTCGTCCCGTGCCCATGGTCATTCTTCACTCATAGTTTAAGGCAGAGTCT
>CABFVX010001767.1:26029-36699 GCA_902151425.1 Timema shepardi
ATGTGTCAGTACTTAGTATTGTGCATGTGTCAGTACTTAGTATTGTGCATGTGTCAGTACTTAGTATTGTGCATGTGTTTCAGTCTAATCTGGTACCACTTTCCAGACTCTTCACTTTGTTTAAGTTGATCATATGACACACAAATGAGTTTTATTTGAGCTTCCGTTTGTGCGTGAGGAGTTTATTTAATTCCAGACTATTTAAAACATACGTGGGAAATGCTGGTGGTTCACTGATATTGTCGCTAACAACAATATTGTAATAGCTCCAAGTATCACCAGGAAATGTATGTGAAATAAAGAACAAATCAAGTTCCCATAATTACGTAGGCCTGTGATAGGATCTTGACTTATATGTTTATTTGGCTTTTTCTTAGCTACGCAAATCGGCTGTCAAGTGGTCCAAAGTGTCATCTCGCAGTTAATGTGAAAAGCTATATTATTATTATTATCATCATCATCACCACCACGTCTTACTACCCATTCGGGTTGTAAACACTTACGCTAATGTGTATTGAAAGGGTGATTGTGAGAGGAAATGGAGAACCTACAGTTTAAAGTGGAATCCGAACCACGGTGCAAGCCTGGCATTTCCTCACAATCACAAGTTGTGATTAATACACGTCTTGTCAGAGGTGAAGGAAGGGTTTGGAAATCAGATAAATCTGTGCCGGGACCGAGTATTGAACCCCTGACCCCTGCACAGAAGTCTGACACCTTACCACTAGACCGCCAGGTCACAAAGAAAAATTATAAAAATACTCCCAAATTGCAGAATTTAAAGGGTTTCTGAATTGAGTAAGACGAGAATAATATGTCTTGCTCTATTGATTTAGAAGTTTCTCACATCTGTGGTAATTATGGTTTTAGTGTACGTAGAAACACAACTTCAAACACAAAAATATACACTTTATGTTATCCATATTATACATTTAATTTTATTTGATATATTTAAATTTATTTTGCATTGCTACTTCATAGAAAATTATTATTGGATTTATTTGAATTTTGAAATAATAATAGTTCTTTCTTGGGTCACTTTATAGCTCTAGCTTTAGTGTACAGGTGAGGCGGACTAAACGTCTAGCTGGTCTAGTTAGATATTCAAGTTATACTACTTCTGTTTGGCTTCGAGCCCTGCCTAGATGTACTTAGTGTGTTTTCCTATTATTATATCTCACCATCCCACAACGCCAATTCAATTCATATCTGTTTCTTCCCTACTTTATAATGGTAATTAATTTAGGATACTCCTGATGGATCAAAAATAACCCTAAATGGCACTTTTAATTATTAGCACGTCAAGTAATTGTTCCAGCCAAAACATTTATTTTAAGTAGTAAGTTGAATAGTTATCTTTAAGTCTCTAAGTATTGATACAGGTGCACGCAAAATAAGGTTATATTAATGTTCAAAGCAATTATAAACTCTACATAACGTAATTAGAGGCACGAAGAAAGTAGTTGGTCGTTAAACTCACTTCCTTCTAACATGCTGCACCGGTTGTTGCATGATCTAGGACATAAAACTTGCAGTAAAGGGGATTACCGGTGAGTGATAGGTCAAGGTTTGAATCTCTGCTGGGTCGATAGGATCGACTTTCATTCACTCACCTCTCAGGCCACCTTCCGTATCCTTACTGTATGGATTAAAACGTTAATTATTAACTCTTGTGTTAAAACATAGTATCATCAAGATATAAGTAAAATAGGATGGGTTAACTTTTGTGTGTGTGTGTGTGTGTGTGTGTGTGTGTGTGTGTGTAGGCATTAGAACTCCTAAACTAAGAAACCTAGAAAGATTTAACTTGGCATACGCTAATATTTACCTGAGGGTTTGCATCCTGGCTATATATATTTTTAGTTACTTCTGTTTCAAGAATGACGAATTAAGCCGGCGTTTAAAATGCTTTTTTTTCAATCAAATTGTACCGTTTTTAATAAAGTATTAATTTTCTTTTACCTACCTCAATAACCAAGGAAAACTATCAACTTCAAATAAAAAATAAATAATATATAATGCTTAAATCTAAAATGCGATGTTTTTTCTTATCCAAAGATGATTTTGATAGGAAATTATGAATGTTTTTCTTTTTATATGACCAATAGTATATTTTTAAATCAAGAAATCATAGACCACGAATGTAACTAATGCATGTTGATGTGTACGTATTTCTATTTATAACGCTTTCCAAAAGTAATAATAATGTCGACATTAATAAAGGCATTCACAACTTGGTACGACAAAAAAATAAGGATTTTCGTCATCATCTTACCCTATTGTTTACGTACCAACAGTAAAAGATGATAAATATTTTCCTTGTATTTTTTATCCGTGACTTGTTGACCCTACAGATTATTTTTACTAAACCTAACTTAACCTAGCTTAACGCAACTTTGTTCTGTCCCCGATCTTCTCTCCTGACTTTTCCGAATAAAAGACGTTTTTGTTTCTTTCAGCTATGTTAATCTATAATTATCAAAAACAGTCAATCCCATCCCATAATTTTATGACAATGGGTTGGTTGTATGAAATGTTTTTTTAAAGTTTTGAATTTAGCGTATTAGATATATAAATAAGTTCATTTAATGAGTCAAAATACATTGAAGTTTGATGTTTAATAACAGACCAGCCCGTACGTCTTGAGTCTAAACTTATATTCAATTTTCTTACAAATTGGCGTACACGAGATAGAAATATAATAGATCTACTTTTACATATTCATACGTAAAGTCATATGATCTACAGCTATCACCTTTAAATGTTATCAAATCCTGGCATGTTAATTTGTCCATAAAAGGAAGCTATAATTCATTCATGATCTAAGTTTTCTTGGATGACAGCTCAAAAAGTTACTAGAAATAGTCCCTAATACATTCCTACGCCAACAGCTGACATCTGTAATTTTGGATGACTGCAATGAAAACAGATGGTAATATATGAATTTGATAGTTTACCACAGTAATTTTGGCCAACCTTATTTATATATTTATTTGATGTCGGACACAAAGTTTATTTACCGTTTTATTCCACTTAAAAAAATACTATTCACCGCACTTTCACAAAAGGTCTAACGAAAATAGCTCCAAAATGGTGACCAATGAATTTAAACTATGCGGTTGAATATGACGGAAAGAAGTTTTTTACAATGATGCACCCATGCAGTGGATGAAAATATCTTATTTTGTTAAATATTTTGAAATGCGATAAAATAATTATAGAAAAATTTATTATTTATTTAAAAAATTACAAATATTTCCCATTTCCAAGTAAATACGATGCGTGTATTAAAAGGTATTGATGTATGCACTATATTACACATAGTAAATAACGTTCCAAAACCAATAATAAGTACTTTTAATTATGTTTAAAATATTGTTACGAGTTGGCTAAAGAGAAATTATTAAAAGTAATTAAATAGTGTGAGAAAGCTTAAGTTTACGTAATTTTAAATGTAAAATATAACAGGTAATTAAAAACCTTAACATCTATAACAAAAGAGTGAACTTTTACAAATGTTGACAGCCCAAAACCTAAACATATGATTTTTGAAGTGTCATCCAGGTAAAAACCAATCATGAACTGACTCTAGAGGGCTATCTAGTTGGTAGTTAGCATATGAAAGTAGTTGAGGGGGGGGGGGGGNACATAAAAGCCGGTTATTGATAAGTTATCTCCCGTCTTTCCAAGTGGATTTGAATGCATTTGATCTACATGCGTAGTTTTAATCTTGATTAATTATTATGTTTATTCAATCATTTTCTGGAATAAAGCTTTACGTATCACTGACTTAGTTTACAGGACCTGAAATAGATAATAGCTAAGAAGATAAAATGATAACAGAATGTACCCTGGTCTGGTAGAAAATAAATAATAATGAATGTTGACCTGGCTGAAGTTAAGTATATTGAAAAGTTTAGCTTCAGACTTAACCACCAGAACGATAGCAAGTTGTTGAAGTTTTCATGACGTGTGAAGCTTAAATATGATTTGGAGATTAGCATTAATGTGGTTCCAGCTGATAGTAGCTCAAAACATAGATCTAGTATTACAGGTGACATTATAGGGCAAGCTATTTTTATGACGTGATATGGAATAAATTTGTATTTTGATGTGAGTATTAAGAGCATTCCATCACTCTAAGCTACCAAATAGCACGGCCAGTCGTTACAGGTGATAAAACATGAACTTCATGAAAGTACATTGATGATGATACCGCATTATCCGGATCAGATCCTACGTGTTGGATTATGAATGACATGCCCCGGTAATTCGGGACTCGATGAATTGAATGGAGCACAACTGTGGAGTCAGGCGGATGTATAACAAAGTTGTCAATTCATCCAGTCAATCAGTCATGTACCATCCATGTATGTTTGTATACGCTTGTATGCTGAAATGAAGGGCTTTTAGCGAGTAGTTTAAAATTTCTAAGCCCATTTCAGTGACCGAATGGTTGAAGGCGTCGTTCACGTTACCTGATGATGACGGGGAGTTCGGGGTTCCGATTCAAGTCGGGTCTGCTGAGGGAGTTTTTTCCTAAATGGCTTCCCCTTCTCTTTCCACGAAAATGTTCGTATATTTCCTCTGAAATGCTTCCTTTCTCATCCCTAAACCATTTGTGTTATTATCATATATGTAGACAACCTGAACAGATAACACAACGGGGTGATTAAAACAGCAAATAATCATTACCATAAATAAATAACTTAGAGATCGTGATCAATTTTGCTAAACATTTACTAAAAATTTAATTTATTTGAAGGTCTAGAGCCGGCAGGTTTGGTCAAAAGGGCCCGAGTGAAAATTTCATAAAGGTTGATATTTTCACCTTCATTAAACTAAAACTATTTTACTTTAAAACCTTTAATGTTCCTTAAGAAACTTGAGATTTATTTTCAATTTTTTTTTTCAAGAAATGTGAAAATTGTATTTGCAGCGAGTTTGTTAGTAATAATAATAATAATAATAATAATAATAATAATAATATTTAGCACCGCGTCTTACTACCCGTTTGGGTTATATGCTTTAAGTACTAATTACTCTAATGGATTTTGAATTGGGAAGGTTGAATTAGAGGAAGTGAACCCGCATTTGCGTGGAGGGAGAGTGGAAAACTATTTATGAAACCCCCCCCCCCAGTTCACCCAACCGAGATTCGAACCTCGATCTCCTCGAACTCAGCAGTCGATCTCGACACGACAAGCGCGTTAGCCAACTACGCCACCGAGGCGGGAGAGTTTGTTATAGACCATAGATTTAATCATATACTTTAATTCAACAAATGACACCTGGGGACGGGAACTGAACCCAGGGTCTCTAACATCTAGCCTCTAACAACTGAGATATCCAGGAGTGGGTACGGGGCGATTCCTGGATATCTCAGTGGCTATAACTGTGGTGCACTAGATCAAAGGTCCCAAGCTCAATTCCCGTGTCCAAGTTTAATTTTTCAATTTAAATTTGTTTGAAATTATTTGTCTTTCGACTACAAAAGCTATATATCTATATGTTTATTTTAAAGTTAAAATTGAAAACAGTGCTACTTATAGTTACATAAATTGAAACAGTCTGATATGTATATATATATTTATATATATATATATAAATATATATATAGTGCTTAGGTTTTCTTAATCCCTGTTGGTTTAAGCTACGGGTTACGAGAATACATTGTAGATAGTACATTTTGTATAACATGACTTACGACTACTACTACTACTATCACTATTACTACTACTATTACTACTACTACTATCACTATTACTACTAATATTACTACTACTATAAATATTACTACTA
The DNA here is from genome assembly GCA_902151425.1 of Timema shepardi. Lineage (NCBI taxonomy): Eukaryota > Metazoa > Arthropoda > Insecta > Phasmatodea > Timematidae > Timema > Timema shepardi. The sequence goes on from CABFVX010001767.1 coordinate 31,832, forward strand.
CTACTACTACTCAGACAAACGAGTGCGACACCTAGTAGACGAGCAATAAAGAGTAAAAATTGAATGCCCGAACCTCTCTTGAGCTATATTTCCCCAAATTATTTCACCATCCAACTTTCATAATTCCAAACTGTGTATTTTTATATATATTTTTTTAGTGAAATTAATTATGTCGGCCCATCAAAAGGGTTCACGGGTTGCACAGAATCCTGGCTCGACCCAGATGGGGCACGTGGTTCTCAAGTTGGACAGTGGACTTGATTAGTCTGGAGCAGGGATTCTCAACCTTTTTTCACTCCAGGGCACACTTAGTCAAATACAATATTTTCACGGCACACTTGTGTAAAGGCTGTAATATAAGAAATGTTTCTATTGAATTAAGATGAAAATTAATAATGCTGAGTATCGGGATGCAGTTGACAGCAAGTGTATTCTTCTACCAGTGCCTCCATCTACTTTCAGAGTAGATTGCCTTTTTACCTTAATCTTTTCAACAACATATTGACTTATTATCTCAAATATTTCAGAAATACGTCGGCCTATTTTATTATTCAATAAAGACACTTTTGAAATTTGCTCTTTAGATTATTTTATAATCACGGTTTCAACAATGACCTGACAAGCCGGTCCAATCACATTTTCACCAAGAACATGTGATTTCATGTTTTTTGCGATAAATTTAGCAGCTTTGAATGACATCTCAGGTGCACCATCTGAAACTTAAACACAGTGTACCGTTTTATTTGTGCCTTGTGTTGGGATGATGGTTTTTTTTGGGACTCGCTGGGATTGCTGATGGTTGTATGCCGTCTCATTTGGCTCAGAATAATTGTTGGTTGCTCAAGCGTTATCCACAAAAGATACAGATAGAAACTGGTCGGTCACAATCTTCTTTTCAAGTGAAACCTAAAATTATGTATCACTATAAACTTTTGGGAGGATTGAAACTGGAGCTTGCAGTAGATTTATTATGAGATGTTTAGTTTAATTAGGAAATGTTGATGGCACACTTCCAAAATCTCGCGGTCGGGAACCACTGGTTTAGAGTCCAGAGAATCATTTGTGTCCCAATGAATCAGCAAATATAAGGTATGGTGAAGAAGAAAAGCCGACAATTCCAATCAAAGTGTCTATGTACAGTACTTCGTGTCTTACTACCCATCCGGGCTCTCCCATTTTTACACTAATGGATCCAGTTTAGGGGTAGCTCTGTGTCTCGTGCTTACCTCTCAAAGTATTTGAAAGCCAAGCGAATCACTAATCTAAATAAAAGACGACACCTTCTTGAACTCGTCGAATGGCCTGTATTCGCATATGAAAGTGACCCATTCCATTATAGTGTACTGAAGTCCCGTCTTGTACTTTTCGTAGTGCCGCACTCGAGGTGTGCTAAGTTTCGTCTGGTACTTATCGTAGTGCCGCACTCGAGGTGTGCTAAGTTTCGTCTGGTACTTATCGTAGTGCCGCACTCGAGATGTGCTAAGTTTCGTCTGGTACTTATCGTAGTGCCGCACTCGAGGTGTGCTAAGTCTAGTCTGGTACATATCGTAGCGCCGCCCTCGAGGTGTGCTAAGTCTGGCTATGAAACTGGCCCTAAGTCCCGGTCCGCATGGCTGTTACTTCAGCGGAGTTACTCATCCAATGGCCGAGTGTAGTCAGAAGACAGGGATAAATACATTTTATGGAGTGAGGTGGGAGGACCGTGGCTTAAAATAAGTACTTAATAACTTATTCTAGGGCACTAGGAACTCAAAGGTTCATTACTACACTTATAAAAGAAGGCCATCTCTCTCTATCTTGAACTTGTTCTATCTAGTTCTAGTCCATCTCATTACACCATATCTCTATCTTGAGTTAATTCTATCTATTCCACCTCATTACACAATATCTTTATCTTGAGATAGTTCTATCTGGTATCCCCCATTATACCCTCTCTCTTTCTGGTACATTCTGAAGTTACCCTCTCACCGGCGTCTTGGTATTCCCAATCTTCACATTGGGTTTTACCACCTGTACCTTGAACCCGGTTCTATATTCTCCCATTTGAGCTGAATGTCTTGCCCAACATAACCTGAGTTATTTTATTATTCTAAAAATGTATTGTGATTAGTACAGGGTATGTAACTCATAAATGAGAAGGTTACATAATGATATCCTTAAATAGTATCTTATTTCCATGTTAGAGATCTACTTACACTAAAATTCGGATGTATATTATCTAAAATAATTCCTACTCCATTAGTGTAAACATTCAGACGGAAGTTTAGTAAGACGTGGAGAACATAATAAAAATGGGGTGTGGGTGTGTCATGGACACGGCTGTGTGTTGTACGTGAATACGTTTATGTAACGGGTTATATTTTTTTAAATAAAATATTTTTATTTATGTATTTAGGATAAAAGCAAGGAAACAAATAATTATTGTGTTACAATATAACTTTATTAATTATAGGTCTGTGATACGAAATGTACGACACAAATGGCATACAAAATACATCGAGATTTCTGGTATTCTAACACCTTATTATATTCACTGTCACTACTTCAAACTAATTTTTTATATACAATCGATAGATTTTGACGACAGCTGGCGATTAAAACCCAAACGAACACCGTAGCTTCTCCGAGTCAAAAGTTATACTAATTGCAAATCTCGATACACAGCAAAATAACCTCAAAATGGCGGCGCTTCCCCCTCCACCGCGCGCGATGCGTCACTGTTCTCGCGTATCGTAATGCATTCTTTGATCCTTTAGCTATCCAGTGGTATAATTTAATTTTGGATGTAGAGGATGGATTCGAAACTACAACGCCAAACTGTATCCCCCGATTTTGTTATCATTTGGTTTTTTGGATATCCCCCGTATGGTAGCAAATTTAAAGACGTATTCACGTCAAAATACACGGTTAAGAACTAACTTATTCCTCTGTTGGAAACGGGAAAGAGTTTCTGTTCTGGTTCCAGCCTCCCTGTGTCCCGTCCCGCTGTGTGTTTTGAGCCAGGTGGACTAGAAACTGTTCCAGTATTGGGTCCGTGTGTCTGTCAATCTGAGGCAAGTAAAGGCAGAGCACGATACTCGAATGTTACGTGAAGCCAGCCAAGCCTGTAATTACTGTCAGATGGACGGAGGAACACACAGCTCGCATCTTTTATTCACAAGGGCAGTACTTGAGAGAAGAGGAGGTCGTTGGCACACGCGCACAAACAATCGGACGAAAAACTACCCTTTTCCACATGAAGAAGAGTTGGGGTATTATAGTAGAAAAAACACTCCAAAGCTTGGTCCCTCCTGAATACTCATGGACCTCCACTTTCACTCCTTTCTTCTAGCATGGCCTACCTCGTCATCCACATGACGGTACACTTGCATTAAAATTGAACAAAAATTTTGCATTATAGAAATATGTCCTATTTGATTTATTGATTGTATTAAATGTCATCTATTAGTTATTATTATTATTAGCACCGCATCTTACTACCCATTTGGGTTATACGCACTTACGCTAATGTGTAATGGTAAGGTGATTGTGAGATGAAATAGAGGACCTACAGTTTAACGTGGATCCGAACCACGATGGAGGCCTGATATTTTACACATGTATTAGTTATCAGAGCACTGATACTAGAGTAAAAATAATGTGAACTGTTTACCCCTCTCCCTCTTTTGAACCGCGCTGTAACTTAATTCAAATATATATAATACTTTATATATATATATAGACCTATATATATAATACTTTAAATATATACACACATATATATATATATATATATATATATATACACACATATATATATATATATATATATATATATATATATATATATATATATATTAATAGCTGTTTGGTTCGTTCTTCAAATGGTAAAGCGGATGAGTCGCATCTAAACTGTATCAAATTATAACGTTCAACATGCGGCAGACAACTTTTTAAAGTTTTTTCTGTGCAGTCTTAAACTAACTAGTCTTAAGGCAAAATAAAATCTTTTATTTCAATCAATAAATTTAAAAAAATTAAATATTTAAAAAAATTAACTATCACACAAACTGAGTGCACAAATGAAAACAATGTTTTCATAAGCACGATAAAGTTTTTCTTCATAGTTTATAAATTTAGACTTCACCATTCCACCCCTTCCCTCACCTTCCACACATTTATTGTACCCCTAGTGTCTAATTACACACTTTACAATTACAGTAGTAAGTAGCAATTTGCCAAATCTAAATCTTCTTCCACACTAAAAGATAGATTTTATAATAGCTTTGGGGAGATTTCAAACTAATCTACTTTCTATCCCCTCAACCTTTTCCAATTTCAAAATTTCAATTTTGAAATGTTAAGATTTATTTGACTATCTGATATTTTTTGTATGTGCCTGTAATACTACTATTTTTAATTTTTTTTTATTATTTAGAGTTTTACCTTTATATGTATGCTAGATTTTAACTTTCTACCTAATATAAGAAAAAATGTTATACCTCTGCTATCCCACTCCCAATTTCCTGGGATGTTATTTTCCAATTTTGTAATACTTTTGGTTCAAACAAGCTATATATGCAATTCAGGCTATGAGTTTACGAACATACTATATATTTATATATATATATATATATATATATATATGATTTAGCTTAATAATATTTAAATTCAAATGTATGTATTATTTTGCACAACATGTTTGCAGAATTACTAAGCTAAATCTCCTTCTCCTACGCGTTCTCTCTCTCTCGCTCTCTCTTTCTCTCTCGCTCTCTCTTTCTCTCTCTTTCTCTCTATTTCACTCTCGCTCTCTCTCTCTCTTTCTTTCTCTCTCTCTCTCTCTTTATATATATATATATATATATATATATATATATATATATATA
>CABFVX010001767.1:36743-84550 GCA_902151425.1 Timema shepardi
TATATATATATATATATATATATATATATATATATATATATACAGAAAGATAGAGAGAGAGAAAAAGAGAGAAAGCGTAAGAGAAGGAGATTTAGCTTAGTAATATATATATATATATATTTAAATATTATCAAGCTAAATAATATATTAATAGAAGAAAACACTCATACAAAATTAAACCTTTTAAATATTGTTGGATCACAAAGTACGAAACAGAATTTAAGAAAGCTAAAGACCAACTCATTTTGAGGAACACTGTTACAGGTGAATTAAACTAGAAATACGAGAAGGATAGTTTATAATAAATGCTCCGACATTCAACCTGTACAAATTCAAGCCACTAATCACCAAAGTTATTAAAACAACAACTTATTAGAGCGGGTTTGATGAAAGGTTGTAAAGAGTATAATTTTACGTAATTTTTTCTCCGTATAAAAGATTCGCTGAATATATCTACATGTTAATTGAGAAGTAGAATAGGTTTTCTTTCTTTGTTTTTGAAAGAAAAGGTTCCACAAACACGTAGATTTAACCCTCCAACGCGTAACACTAATTTGCTTCGTTTATTTTGTTGTGTTTTTTTTTGCTCTCCCACGTAGTCGAGTTGGGGTCCGGGGAAGAAGTCTGACTAATTGCCTTCTAGAAGCCCAACCTTCCAAACACGACAGACTAGACGGAACAAATCCGGCCGTATATATACGGAGCACTTCTTAAAGGCGGAGGAATTATAATCGAGTTTAACACACTTCAAAGTTGAGATAATTAAACAAGTAGATCAGAGAGAACTGTTGAAACATGGCTTCTACGTATACATTTCAATGTAAGTGTTTGCGGCTTTTAAGAAATTTGTAATATATAGAGTGTTTTTCATAAATAAAGGTTTTACATATCCTCGATTATAACTTCCGAGACTTAAATTCATTATTATTATAATGGTATAGGGGTATTTAATAAAGTAAATAAAAATGGGTAAATATAAAGATGCATGATGAGTAAAGCACTAAACAACGAATATAGTGTTTAACTTATAATGCAAAAAATGATAAAAAAAAGTTTTATAATCATTTAAGAAAACATTTACACTTTTATTACAGCTCACGTAGAGTTAAAATGAAAGAATTATGTTCAGACCATCTATTGTTAATTTGAAATTTTGTATTTTAAAATAAGTTTAATTTTAATGATACATTTTTAGAAATCGTAAATAACTGAGCCCAAAAATGTAAAATTATCTAGGATCGATTTATCCTTAGTGCCAAATTAGTTGATTAAAAATTCCCCTATTTTTTTAGTTATATATTTAATAATAACGTTTGAAAAAGTTACCTAATAATTCAACTAATAAATGCATTTTTATGTAAAATATATTATAGATTTAGTTTTTTACATTGAGGAAAGTTGAAATTTTGATGTCAAATTATATCTCTAACGGCAAGTTTGCTATAACTTTTACGAAAATTATTCTTAAAATTGATAATTAATTAATTAATAAAAAAGATACAATTTTAGTGGTGGCGTAGGCTAAGGAACTTTTAATAAACTAGACAATCAATGATGGAGAGATTGTTGTTCGAATCTTGGTTGTAAGTAATGAGGGTGGGTTTTCCTAAATTGTTTTACAACTTCCCTAGACGCAAATGCGATAAACACCCTATAAATATAACCTTCCTCATCCTTAATGCCATTAGCGCAATTAGTATATAAACATATGAGTGGAACGGGTATTAATGTGCGATACAAGATATGTATATATACACATACACACATCAAAGAGTTGGTCTTAAAGAGATTAATTTATAAGAGCTGGGTGTGTAGTGATGCAAAAGTCCCAGTAGACACCACATTTTGAAAATGATTCTAGGTACACCTTGACGTAGTTCAAGGCCAAACCTTCTTGTTAGTGGTGAAAAAGAGCTTAGCGATTCTGACACTTTCTCCACACCTAAATACAAGTAATAGAATGTATGTGGCGGTCAGATATCGGTGAAAGTTGGCAGAGGAGGTGGAGTAGTGGGATGTGATATAAAGGTTTGAGAGAGGATGCCAAGCTTGGGAAGGTGACGTAGAGAGAGGTACTAAAGTTGTTCCAGAGTATAATGTGTTGACAGTTGTTCCTGAGTGTCATGTGTTGACAGTTGTTCAAGAGTGTCATGTGTTAACAATTGTTCCAGAGTGTCATGTGTTAACAGTTGTTCCAGAGTGTCATGTGGTAACAGTTGTTCCAGAGTGGCATGTGTTAACAGTTGTTCCAGAGTGTCATGTGGTAACAGTTGTTCCAGAGTGTCATGTGCTAACAGTTGTTCCAGAGTGTCATGTGTTGACAGTTGTTCCAGAGTGTCATGTGGTAACAGTTGTTCCAGAGTGGCATGTGTTAACAGTTGTTCCAAAGTGTCATGTGTTGACAGTTGTTCCAGAGTGTCATGTGCTAACAGTTGTTCCAGAGTGTCATGTGTTAACAGTTGTTCCAAAGTGTCATATGTTAACAGTTGTTCCAGAGTGTCATGTGTTAACAGTTGTTCCAAAGTGTCATATGTTAACAGTTGTTCCAGAGTGTCATGTGGTGGCAGTTGTTCCAGAGTGTCATGTGTTGACAGTTGTTCCAGAGTGTCATGTGGTAACAGTTGTTCCAGAGTGTCATGTGTTAACAGTTGTTCCAAAGTGTCATATGTTACCAGTTGTTCCAGAGTGTCATGTGCTAACAGTTGTTCCAGAGTGTCATGTGTTAACAGTTGTTCCAAAGTGTCATATGTTAACAGTTAGTTCCAGAGTGTCATGTGGTGGCAGTTGTTCCAGAGTGTCATGTGTTGACAGTTGTTCCAGAGGGTCATGTGGTAACAGTTGTTCCAGAGTGTCATGTGTTAACAGTTGTTCCAGAGTGTCATGTGTTGACAGTTGTTCCAGAGTGTCATGTGTTAACAGTTGTTCCAGAGTGTCGTGTGTTGACAGTTGTTCCAGGGTGTCATGTGTTAACAGTTGTTCCAGAGTGTCATGTGTTAACAGTTGTTCAAGAGTGTCATGTGGTAACAGTTGTTCCAGAGTGTCATGTGGTAACAGTTGTTCCAGAGTGTCATGTGTTAACAGTTGTTCCAGAGTGTCATTTGTTGACAGTTGTTCCAGAGTGTCATGTGTTGACAGTTGTTCCAGAGTGTCATGTGGTAACAGTTGTTCCAGAGTGTCATATGTTAACAGTTGTTCCAGAGTGTCATTTGTTGACAGTTGTTCCAGAGTGTATTGTCTTGACAGTTGTTCCAGAGTGTCAAGTGTTAACAGTTGTTCCAGAGTGTCATGTGTTAACAGTTGTTCCAGAGTGTCATGTGTTAACAGTTGTTCCAGAATGTCATGTGTTAACAGTTGTTCCAGAGTGTCATGTGTTAACAGTTGTTCCAGAGTGTCATGTGTTAACAGTTGTTCCAGAGTGTCATGTGGTAACAGTTGTTCCAGAGTGTCATGTGTTGACAGTTGTTCCAGAGTGTCATGTGCTAAGAGTTGTTCCAGAGTGTCATGTGTTGGCAGTTGTTCCAGTGTGTCATTTGTTGACAGTTTTTCCAGAGTGTCATGTGTTAACAGTTGTTCCAGAGTATCATTTGTTGACAGTTGTTCCAGAGTGTCATGTGTTAACAGTTGTTCCAGAGTGTCATTTGTTGACAGTTGTTCCAGATTGAAATGTGTTGACAGTTGTTCTAAAGTGCCATGTGTTAACAGTTGTTCCAGAGTGTCATGTGTTAACAGTTGTTCCAGAGTGACATGTGTTAACAGTTGTTCCAGAGTGTCATGTGCTAACAGTTGTTCCAGAGTGTCATGTGTTTAAAGTTGTTCCAGAGTGTCATGTGGTAACAGTTGTTCCAGAGTGTCATGTGTTAACTGTTGTTCCATAGTGTCATGTGGTTACAGTTGTTCCAGAGTGTCATGTGTTAACAGTTGTTCCAGAGTGTCATTTGTTTACAGTTGTTCCAGAGTGTCATTGTTGACAGTTGTTCCAGAGTGTCATGTGTTAACAGTTGTTCCAAAGTGTCATGTGTTAACAGTTGTTCCAGAGTGTCATGTGCTAACAGTTGTTCCAGAGTGTCATGTGTTAACAGTTGTTCCAAAGTGTCATGTGTTAACAGTTGTTCCAGAGTGTCATGTACTAACAGTTGTTCCAGAGTGTCATGTGGTGGCAGTTGTTCCAGAGTGTCATGTGTTGACAGTTGTTCCAGAGTGTCATGTAGTAACAGTTGTTCCAGAGTGTCATGTGTTGACAGTTGTTCCAGAGTGTCATGTGTTAACAGTTGTTCCAGAGTGTCATATGTTAACAGTTGTTCCAGAGTGTCATGTGTTAACAGTTGTTCCAGAGTGTCATGTGCTGACAGTTGTTCCAGAGTGTCATGTGTTAACAGTTGTTCCAGAGTGTCATGTGTTAACAGTTGTTCCAGAGTGTCATGTGGTAACAGTTGTTCCAGAGTGTCATGTGTTAACAGTTGTTCCAGAGTTTCATGTGTTAACAGTTGTTCCAGAGTGTCGTATGTTGACAGTTGTTCCAGAGTGTCATGTGTTGACAGTTGTTCCAGAGTGTAATGTGTTGACAGTTGTTCCAGAGTGTCATGTGGTAACAGTTGTTCCAGAGTGTCATGTGTTAATAGTATTTACAGAGTGTCATGTGTTGGCAGTTGTTCCAGAGTGTCATGTGTTAACAGTTGTTCCAGAGTGTCATGTGTTAACAGTTGTTCCAGAGTGTCATTTGTTGACAGTTGTTCCAGATTGAAATGTGTTAACAGTTGTTCCAGAGTGTCATGTGTTGACAGTTGTTCCAGAGTGTCATGTGCTAAGAGTTGTTCCAGAGTGTCATGTGTTGGCAGTTGTTCCAGAGTGTCATGTGTTAACAGTTGTTCCAGAGTGTCATGTGTTGACAGTTGTTCCAGAGTGTCATGTGTTGACAGTTGTTCCAGAGTGTCATGTGCTAAGAGTTGTTCCAGAGTGTCGTGTGTTGACAGTTGTTCCAGAGTGTCATGTGTTAACAGTTGTTCCAGAGTGTCATGTGTTAGCAGTTGTTCCAGTGTGTCATTTGTTAACAGTAGTTCCAGAGTGTCATGTGTTAACAGTTGTTCCAGAGTGTCATTTGTTGACAGTTGTTCCAGATTGAAATGTGTTAACAGTTGTTCCAGAGTGTCATGTGTTGACAGTTGTTCCAGAGTGTCATGTGTTAACAGTTGTTCCAGAGTGTCATGTGTTAACAGTTGTTCCAGAGTGTCATTTGTTAACAGTTGTTCCAGAGTGTCATGTGTTAACAGTTGTTCCAGAGTGTCATTTGTTAATAGTTGTTCCAGTGTGTCATGTGTTGACAGTTGTTCCAGAGTGTCATGTGTTAACAGTTGTTCCAGAGTGTCATTTGTTGACAGTTGTTCCAGAGTGTCATTTGTTAACAGTTGTTCCAGAGTGTCATGTGGTAGCAGTTGTTCCAGAGTGTCATGTGTTGACAGTTGTTCCAGAGTGTCATTTGTTGACAGTTTTTCCAGAGTGTCATGTGTTAACAGTTGTTCCAGAGTTTCATGTGGTAACAGTTGTTCCAGAGTGTCATTTGTTAACAGTTGTTCCAGAGTGTCATTTGTTGACAGTTGTTCCAGAGTGTCATGTGTTGACAGTTGTTCCAGAGTGTCATTTGTTAACAGTTGTTCCAGAGTGTCATGTGTTAACAGTTGTTCCAGAGTGTCATGTGTTAATAGTTGTTACAGAGTGTCATGTGTTGGCAGTTGTTCCAGAGTGTCATTTGTTAAAAGTTGTTCCAGAGTGTCATGTGTTAACAGTTGTTCCAGAGTGTCATGTGTTAATAGTATTTACAGAGTGTCATGTGTTGACAGTTGTTCCAGAGTGTCATGTGTTAACAGTTGTTCCAGAGTGTCATGTGTTAACAGTTGTTCCAGAGTGTCATTTGTTGACAGTTGTTCCAGAGTGTCATGTGTTAACAGTTGTTCCAGAGTGTCATGTGTTGACAGTTGTTCCAGAGTGTCATGTGCTAAGAGTTGTTCCAGAGTGTCATGTGTTAACAGTTGTTCCAGTGTGTCATTTGTTTACAGTTTTTCCAGAGTGTCATGTGTTAACAGTTTTTCCAGAGTATCATTTGTTGACAGTTGTTCCAGAGTGTCATGTGTTAACAGTTGTTCCAGAGTGTCATTTGTTGACAGTTGTTACAGATTGAAATGTGTTGACAGTTGTTCTAAAGTGCCATGTGTTAACAGTTGTTCCAGAGTGTCATGTGTTAACAGTTGTTCCAGAGTGTCATTTGTTGACAGTTGTTCCTGAGGGTCATTTGTTGACAGTTGTTCCAGAGGGTCATTTGATAATAGTTGTTCCAGAGGGTCATTTGTTGACAGTTGTTCCAGAGGGTCATTTGTTGACAGTTATTCCAGAGGGTCATTTGCTGACAGTTATTCCAGAGTGTAATTTGTTGACAGTTGTTCCAGAGGGTCATTTGTTGACAGTTGTTCCAGAGTGTCATGTATTGACAGTTGTTCCAGAGTGTCATGTGTTAACAGTTGTTCCAGAGTGTCATGTTTTGTCAGTTGTTCCAGAGTGTCATGTTTTGGCAGTTGTTCCAGAGTGTCATGTTTTTGCAGTTGTTCCAGAGTGGCATGTGTTGGCAGTTGTTCGAGAGTGTCATTTGTTGACAGTTGTTCCAGATTGTCATGTGTTGGCAGGTGATTCCTTGTTTGGGAATATTATACAACTTTTGTAGATCTGAGTCTAAGATTCACGTAAATGTCACTACGTAGTCGCAAAATCTAATTTCGCATCCAGAAGGTCAGGAACACTGTATAGCTTTGTGCTACTTATGAGATAGGTAAACTATCAGTATTCATCTGGTGTCGATGAATCTCATGACTTCAGTACTATACATATAAAAGCTTCTTTAAAAAATTGCAGATTAAAAAGCCATAATAACACATATTGATAATCTAATAGTTAAATTTAAATTTAAGTACTAGAAATGCAACCAAAGTTTTAAACGTATATTTATTTCACATTTTGAGTAGACCTTGCATATAGGTCAAGATTCGTTAAAAATGTATAGCCATTAGCTGCCTACTAACATACTTTTTAAAAACCTTATTTTGATCTAAATTTAAATAGTGATAAAGCCATATCAAAATTCAGTATCCAATCTACCCATGTTTACATTTCCTTAATCACAGGGCTTATGTCGAGTCTTCTGACATAAATTACGACCAAGTGTTTACCTTAGGATTCGAATTGTCCATAATTCCATTCACAAGTTTTATATTTCAATCTTAAATGTGGCCAAGAATTCTGTTGACCATGAGGATACAGGGCTGAGACCATTTTTTACCTAGCTTTGACTGAGGAGTGCGATTTAGAAAGTTAGACAAATCGTGTGGATAAGCAGGAGCTGTATAGTTATATATTAAACCTTTTTTTACATATGAAAGACAGGGTGACAAATTAAGAAGTGCTAAGAAGAGTGGGTAAGAAGAGAACCATTTTGGATAAGATTCTTCTATACAAAACAAACTAGATTGGACATATCCTTATAAGGATCGGTCTTCTGCATGACGTCATAGAAGGCAAGGCTGAGGGAAAGAGGAGCTAAGGAAGAAGGAGTATTCAGATATTAAATGTCTTGAAGGTAAGAAGAAAAGTTGAGGAGTTTAAGTAGTAGGCTGAGGACAGGGCGCATTGAAGTTCTAAGTTCACTGACCAAAGGAACTGACATGTCTTGAGACATAATAATGAGAGTCTTCGTGTACTTTTTAAAGCCTTGATTGAACATGACTGAGAACAATCTTAACCTATTGATAGTCTAATAATAATTATACTTAGTGTTAAAAATCATAGAATATTAGTATAAGGCTTGCTCGTCTATAATTAATATAATAATATAATAATATTTAGCACCACGTCTTACTACCCGTTCGGGTTATAGGCTTTAAGTACTAATTACTCTAATGGATTAGGAATTGGGAAAGTTGAATTAGAGGAAGTGAACCCGCATTTGCGTGGAGGGGGAGTGGAAAACCATTTAGTAAAAACCACCCCTAGTTCACCCGACCGAGATTCGAACCTCGATCTCCCCGTCCTCAGCAGTCGAGCTCAACACGACAAGCGCGTTAACGAATTGTCCATAATTCCATTCACAAGTTTTATATTTCAATCTTAAATGTGGCCAAGAATTCTGTTGACCATGAGGATACAGGGCTGAGACCATTTTTTACCTAGCTTTGACTGAGGAGTGCGATTTAGAAAGTTAGACAAATCGTGTGGATAAGCAGGAGCTGTATAGTTATATATTAAACCTTTTTTTACATATGAAAGACAGGGTGACAAATTAAGAAGTGCTAAGAAGAGTGGGTAAGAAGAGAACCATTTTGGATAAGATTCTTCTATACAAAACAAACTAGATTGGACATATCCTTATAAGGATCGGTCTTCTGCATGACGTCATAGAAGGCAAGGCTGAGGGAAAGAGGAGCTAAGGAAGAAGGAGTATTCAGATATTAAATGTCTTGAAGGTAAGAAGAAAAGTTGAGGAGTTTAAGTAGTAGGCTGAGGACAGGGCGCATTGAAGTTCTAAGTTCACTGACCAAAGGAACTGACATGTCTTGAGACATAATAATGAGAGTCTTCGTGTACTTTTTAAAGCCTTGATTGAACATGACTGAGAACAATCTTAACCTATTGATAGTCTAATAATAATTATACTTAGTGTTAAAAATCATAGAATATTAGTATAAGGCTTGCTCGTCTATAATTAATATAATAATATAATAATATTTAGCACCACGTCTTACTACCCGTTCGGGTTATAGGCTTTAAGTACTAATTACTCTAATGGATTAGGAATTGGGAAAGTTGAATTAGAGGAAGTGAACCCGCATTTGCGTGGAGGGGGAGTGGAAAACCATTTAGTAAAAACCACCCCTAGTTCACCCGACCGAGATTCGAACCTCGATCTCCCCGTCCTCAGCAGTCGAGCTCAACACGACAAGCGCGTTAGACAACTACGCCACCAAGGCGGGTAATTAATAGAAACAACACATATTTTTTGGCCCTTATTATGAATAGTTTTTATTACTTTATACCTGTATAATCTAAATTGCACTTCAAAGATGCACTCAAAGCCAATCTAGAAAATGAACCTTACGTTCCCAAATTTAAACATCCTCCGAGTTCTCTCTTAGTATCAAATTGGAGGAAATGAGGCTGCACAGCCATGAAGTAAATGGTATTTAAGGAACGAGTTTTCTCATCAAATGATTCCCTTTCCAGAGAACAATATTTGATGGTATTTATGTATCAAAGTCGGTTTTCAAGTTTAACGTTTTGTACCAAGATTGAGTGAGGCCATGTGATCATTTAACTAGTATTTAATATTCGTTGTCTTTTCTGCACTAATAAGTGTACTAAGCAACAAAGAAGATTTTAAGATTAACTAGCGAAATAATTTGATGACCAATAACTTTTATATACCAAAATATTTAAGCGTTTAGAATTTGTATGACATTTTGTAACTCCTTCAGAGAGACGGTTAATTTTTGTTAAAATAAACTAAGATATGTCAGGATCAAGCTTTTTATTTATTTCGTTTCTTACCACCCATTCCATATAACCTCTGACTCATCACATGGAGGTAGGGAATAGAGAGGTATAATTTAGAGGAAATGTCATTGCGTTTACAATGAAGAAAGGTAAGTAATAATTCGGAAAAATACCTTAGTACAACTGGCCAGGATTCGAACCCCTAACTCCTCTTCCTAGGTAAAACAGATAATATTGTATTGGTGCCTATATCCACCAGTGGAGTTTAGACCCAGTAAACAGATAAATATGGATAGTGTGATTTTTGTTTGGATTAATTTACTTTTTATTTAACTAACGATACATTTTCATGTCATTAGGGCTAGCATCAGTGATTTAGTTCACTAAAATAGTACAAATAAGATACATTTTAAGGACGTGGTCGATTGGCCGAACGAAAAGATAATAGAAACGATGTTTTTATAAACTCGGACTCTGAATACTCGGGTCGGAAGAAAGAGTAACGTCAATAAAGTTAATGAAATAACTACTTCCTAATAACAATAGCTTGAATTATATTTCGTTTATTAGTAGGGTTGATGTCTTTAAGGTGACCTGGCGGCCTAAGGATAAGGTGTCCGACTTCTCTGCTGGCGGCCGGGGTTCAGTCCTCGGTCCCGGCACAGATTTATCTGATTACCAAACCCTTCCTTCACCTCTGACAAGACAACTTGTGAGTGTGGGTAATGCCAGGCCTCCACCGTGGTTCGGATTCCACGTTAAACTGTAGGTCCTCCATTTCATCTCACAATCACCCTACCATTAACACATTAGCGTAAGTGCGTATAACCCCAACGGGTAGTAAGACGCGGCGTTAATAATAATAATAATAATAATAATAATAAAAATGTATTTAAATTGAATTGATCATTTATTGATAAATAGTGCAACTGAAGCTAGAGCTAGTAACTCTTTATAATAAGAACATCAGGGAAGCTACAAGATAATTATACTTCACTAGAACAAGTAATGATTGCTAAGTACAACACTCGCTTCGGGATCTGGACGATCAAAGGAATCACACTAACATTGGACTGGACTGCCGATCACAGGGAGATAGGAGTTCGAGCCAGGTCGGGTGTGCATAGGATGGTTTTATACTAAATAACTTTTCATTATTTATCTCCACGCAACGCAGGTACACATTCTATAAATTCAACCTTTTTAATCCATAGCACACTATAGTATGTTAGTACATAGTCGTATAGCCCCCAGGATAATAAGACGCGGTGTTAAAAGAACTTGGAATAAGAGAAGGTGCCGTAGACATTTATCTCTCATTAGCAATAGCAATAATTACTTTTACTAAGTATTTGTCCTAAGAAAGCCATCCAGGTATCATTTTTTAAATTATCAAAATATTTTATTTAGTTAATAGTGGTAGCATTAAATTAGTTAAATAGTTAATATTTTACTAATAAATGAATATGAATGCTATCTCTATGCAAAGTTCTAGACTTTATATTGACATGATAAGAACTGAGTTACTATAATGTAACTCCCTTACAATTAACAATTTTAGCTTTTACTATTCAATAAACTTTTTTACTCTCTCGCTATCTTACATGTAGAGAAAGTATTGTGATCGTCAAAAAAATTGAACTCGAGATTTTGATGAATCTCCACGTTTCATGAACCCCCCCGATCTGATGAAAGTGGTTTTTGAAATTCCGTCTGTCTGTCTGTATCCCCAACTAGAGCCTAAACTTTTATCGATCAGGCTAAAACTTGGTATCTAGGGTTTTCATAAGTTGCCCCGAGGGGCTTTGGAATTGGATAGCTAACCCTAAAATTAAGGGTAGTTTACTGGAGGGCAAGAAGAGAAAAAGTCGATTTTGCAAAAATCGGCTTTAACGATTTTAATTAAAACTCGTATCTAAGCATTTATAAATATTTTAAACAAAATGGCTACTCTCAATAGTTCGGCAAAATGACTTTAATTGTTCCGGTCAAATGCGTAAATTATTTTTTTTATAATATCTCCTAAACTATTTGAGATATGAAATTACTTATCATTACCAATATGTAGGTATCTTTATAATACAAATATTTTATTTGAAGGATATTTTATAAAACCAATAACTTTTAAGCTATACGCAAAGGTTTATATTTCTTAACTTTTTGAACACAAAAGGTAAAGTATTGCGACCTTAAAATAAATCTAATCTGAAATGTTGATGGATGTAGAGGTCTCATGAGCCCCCCCTCCCCGAACTCCAAAAAGTTGTCTTTGCAAGGCCGTCTGTGTGTCTGTTTAAACTTAAAATAATGATTGGTTTAATAAAGGGCGAAAAGAGAAAAAAATCGATTTTCCAATAATCGGCTCTAATGATTTTGATTAAAATTCGTATTTAGGCGTTTATTAAGATTATAAATAAACTGACTATTTTCATTTTACCATGAAAATTACTCTAAGGTACTTTACAGAAGCAGAAACTTTCGCATCTCCGCAACTATTAAAGATTAAATAAAACTTGTATATGAAATATATTTTTATAAATCCAACAGTTTCAGAGATATTGGCAAATATATTAATACAATAGTGTGAGTTTTAATTGTAAAGAGATACCACTTAAGTTTTAACGCAATAATTCTCCAATGCCATACAGTAATTAAATATTAAGTGTCTCATAACGCTTATGTTGTCTTTTCTTAAACCTCTTAGGAGAAATGTTTGTATAGCAATAATTTATCTCTATTTTAGACACAATAGTTGATATTTACATTTTTTTATTGGTCAACATTTATAAATGAGGAATTTAATAGCAATGCGATGTCATGCAGATTTTCAGCATCTAACAAAATGTCGACAATTTTAACCGTAAGTTGAAATTTCAATACAATGTTTTGACCCAAACATAAAAATGAGGACATCAATTCTTTAAAAATCAAATTATAAAGTTTTAAACCAGTACTCAGAAAATGTTTTACATACATATAGTGCAATTTAAGCTTGGGTTTGCTAGTGTATATTGTTTCATTTCACATATACTACGAGTTTTGAGTAAATATCTCAATTTTCAAACAATAGAGCGAGAATGTTCGTGTGGAGTTCCGTACCATTTATTTTAATAATTTAAATATTCTTTTGAATTAGTAAACATACTTCTGTGTAAAGACTTATTTTCTGTACAAAGTATTTATTTATTCTTTTGTCTTAATAAAAGTACAGCTTTAGTATGTTATCATTCAACAAGTTTGTCTATCTTAAGTATTTTTCAGAGCTATCCTGTCATAAATATTGCTACATTTAACCCCTCTAATCAAAGAAATTCCAATCGAGAATTTTAAATTTAAAACTGTCTGTATCTTATTTTGTTTCTATATATTAATGGTACAATATATTTTTTTTAATATATTGACTTGACGTAGGCCCCTAATACGTTAATATAGATATTAATTGTCATTAATTGCTTAATATGAATCAATCTAGAGCATATTGCAATAACCCAACTATAGCGGTATACATTATCCATCAAATATAAATTATTTTCAATATTATTTTAAATTACATTATTCCTATCTAAATATAAATTATGCTTTCGAAATTCTAATTATTTAACAGTCAGTGGCACATAAACCTTTCCCAACAATAATATTTTATTTACCAGTGGAATAAAGAGGCACAAACTGATTATTTGTTGCCAACTGTATCGCTAATTACCCCTTAAATGAGTGATAGTGCCAAAAGAGCTACGATATACTCATTCCTTAATCATCCATATCGCCCAGAGGGCTACCAACTGACGATCCTTTAAATGTTCTAGTCCTAATAATCCCCAATTAATTTCTAGTGATAGGAGATACGTAAAAGCAACTCACTTAGCAATAGGAAGAACACATCTACTTGCTAATTATACATTACTTATCTGTAACACGAATGGTAATATAAGTATTCGCCCCGTATTTATAAGACAATTTTAATTATAGGTCAGTCCACAAGAGGCCAGCTCGATCAACAATCATTGAAGGACGTGTAACGTCGGAGACTAAGAGTTTAACTGTTTGCGGATTCAGGACGAGTCTGAAAGACTTGTCGCACAAATTCGACACACAAGTGAAGTAAGAAGGAGAATTCAACGGGGAAAAGACGAAACTACCAAAGAAAAAGAGAAAGAATCGATTTCCTACTTCTTTTTCTTTTTTGCATGGCAAGGCTGAGTGTAAGACTGACCTAACCTCTCACGATAGATCCCGAAATGTTCTTCTACCTGGAAAATGTTCAAATGTTGACAAGGGTTCAACCGTCAGCTAATACAAGATAAATATTACAGAACTAAACTATAAAACTTAAAACACACAAAACAGAACACTTCAGATTACAAGGATCCTTTATTCGTGTATAGATACACTAGTACTTCAAGGTTCCAATATTGCAGGAAGCGTCCTTAATAGACATTCCTATATACATCGAGTTAGTTCATGGGCACTTTGTATTTTTTGACAATTAAAATTGAGTTTAAAAATATTTATGAATACAACAATGATGAAGGTTTGTTTTGAAACTTTGTAATAAAATGTCAATTCACATCACTTGTCAAATCGACTAAACCATTTTGAAAAGTAGGTAAAAAAATACTTTATTTTTATTTTGTGATTCAATTTTATTTATCAGAAAATTTCAAAGCAGCAGTGAACCGACTAAATCAATACTATTATCTCGTGGGACTAAAACTTACGAGAGGGATCAAAATTAAAATTGTATAAAATGTGTTTACTCAAAATATTGGTTAAATTTTTATAATAAAGACAAAAATGAGAAATTAATTATAAAGTTATTTGCATACGAGTCATTTAATTTAATATCTTGATAAGTTATTGATTATAGCATACTTATATGAGATTTAAATGAATTAATTAAATTTGATCTTTTTGGGGGTTGGCTTACGTTGAACCCTTGGATAATAAACGACGCGTTGCGAGGGTAGCTGGAAGAAAAGGTACCAGATCACAGTAGAAGGAGTAGGCCTACCTATTGACAGTTTTATCTTTGAAATTATTTCAATAAACGAAGATATTTATATAACTGAAAGTAAGTACTGGTCTCAAAAATTATTTTATATTACCAAGCAACTATTCAAATTAGCTTACTCTACCTCTATAGGTTCGATTACCATGTTGAGGTTTCTATTTTCAATTTATTCAGTTACTTTACTTAGCTTTATCTTTCTTCTCCTTCTTTGGTCCTAAGACAGCAGCTCTCCATTCATTCCATTCTGCTCGCTTTCTCTTCCATTTCTTATTAGTTTTTACAAACAGCATCTTGAAACACTTGTTCTATGAATAGATCTCTAGTATTCTTTCCTTCGATAGTCCCTTCTATGAAGGTACGAAGAACACCTGGTTGTTTCATTATGTGCACAATTAATGTGTCCCTTCTTTAATATAGTTCCCGACAGATATGTCTTCTTCTTCCACTCGTCTTAGACCTTGTTCGTTATTTAGCTTAAGATTAGATTCAATATTAATATGTAATATTAAAATTAATAGTAATCATTCTAATAAATATCCATGCTACAAATAACTCGATTTATCTGTATTATCTTATTAAGATTTTGTAATTTTTCTGTTTTACATAATTTATAACTCTATATTACAATACATTTCATTTATCTCTATCTTTTGTTTTCATTTATCTCCCTCCATCTTTTGTTATAAAAATAAACTATGTATTTTTCTTTAATATAAAGATAAGCTTCAATATTTATTTGGCTATTTTTGAAAGAAAGCGAATAGCCACTGTTTTTATTAAAAAAATACTGCGTATTCAAGTAAAAATATATATTTTATCTTTGATATGAGAAGAGGAAGAAAAAGCTATTCGTATAAGATCTGTCAAAACAATTATTATATATTATTATTTCGTTTCTTGCGGACGTGTTTTCGCCCGATGAATCATTTTATTTACTCTCCTATTCTAAATGGCCGAGGGAACAATAAGTCTAGTCTAGAACACGGTTAATATTATCTGAGCCTGAAAGTGTACTAATGTGGTTACCATGTAACAAGCTTCCTTATCGCGTCCAGGCGATGTAGTGACCGTCTATTGAACAGACGAGGTACCGTTGTTAGCGTGAATAGACAGCAGCGCCAAAGGTCGTACGATCGAACAAGAGGTCTCTCCATGGTAGACCTAGTTTCAACTCTCCGGGGACGTGTTTCTATTGAGGAGAACTTCCGGGAACTCGACGTGTTTGGAGGGGAACGGTGGGTGGCTTCAAACCACGGAATAAAATAAGTTACAGCTTGACTTGGATCCATTGTTACGAGGCTATTGAGCTGCTATTGTATTGTTTGGAAACTATGGATGGTTTGTCTATATTAAATAATCGTATCAGTAAAAATGTGTACCCTACCAATAAAAGAATAAAAAAATCAGCTGTTCAACTAACCATGAATATGAATTTCATAGCAGCGCATATTACTGATTGTTAGAGCTATTCACTCATGATTTTACTGACAGTTAGAGCTATTCACTCATGATTTTACTGACAGTTGGAGCTATTCACTCATGATTTTACTGACAGTTGGAGCTATTCACTCATGATTTTACTGACAGTTGGAGCTATTCACTCATGATTTTACTGACAGTTAGAGCTATTCACTCATGATTTTACTGACAGTTAGAGATATTCACTCATGATTTTACATAATAATGGTGTAGCGATGAATAAACTCGATCTTTAAACTAACTGTACACGCATTTGCGTATATTGAGTTTGGTAAAACATTTAGGGAAACCACCTTCAATAAACTAGGCCTGGGTTTGAAACTCAAAATTCTCATCACAAGCGAATCAGAATTTATGAGCTTGGCGTTTAGTCCACGTGCTCACTGATGGTTATAATATTATTCCAAAATAGCCTGAGTGTGAGTTTTCAAAAACTACCGAAACCAAATATATGGCACTGGATCTTAGCTTGGCGATAGTACTGTCAACCATTGACATATTTTCTAAAAAAAAATAGAAAATAGTAAGAAATAAATTTTTTAGAGAATTACCCATAAATTTACTCAAAGAGACGAAGAGAAAAAAAAAATGTGGAGAAATGTTCACAGGTACATTTAATTTTATCTTATTAAAGGCTTGAAAGGAAATAGGTTATGAAGGGAACGCTGAAAAAATACGCATATGATCACCCAAAGAACCCGAATTGGGGATAATAATTTAAAGATTACCGCGAACAACATATCAATTGACAGTGTTAACGAGCCTAAATATTTAGTATCGTCTTTAGCTAGCGATAACGATACAGGGTTAGAAATTAGGAAAACAATACGGTTGGAAAATATATGCTATTACTCAGTCAGTAAATGGTTGACATCTCATCTGCTCTCAGGTAATAAAGAACTCAGAATATACTAAACATTAATTTTACTGTTTGTTCTTCATGTGTTGGAAACGCGGTCTCTTAAATTACAGTAGCCCCAGGACTTCTTTGGTGCTGAGTGACAGCTCACAGCTGCGAGCTGACAGCTTTAAAAAAATTACCAGACCAAATTATGTATACCTACGCTGAACCATATGGTCTGCAAAAACATGTGTTTAGCAGTTGTCACTCCTGGCAGTCAAAATTTAGGTATATACCTAAATGTTGATTGTCAGAGGTCAGCTGTGAGCTGTCAGTCAGCACCAAAGAAGCCGTGGGGCTACTGTACATGGAGAAAACAAATTTAGGGTGTTCTAAAACAAGGTTCTTAAGGATGATGTTTGGTCCAAAAAGGGACGAAGCTATTGGGTAATGAGGGTCACTACATAATGAGTTATATAACCTATTCTCATCATAATACATTATTAGGATAACAGGATATCGTAAATTAAGTTGTGGAGGGAATTCAGTACAAATGGGGGAGCCTAGATCCTTGTTCAGGGTGTTAGATGACAAACCAAACTGGAATAAAACATTGGGAAGACCTATACGCAGGTGGGAGAATGACAGTAGAATGGACATGAAGGAGATAGGATGTGATGAGGTAGACTTTATCTAAATGGCTCAAGAGGAGGGCAGGGTGTACTGAGGTGAACCTGATTTAACCAGCTCAAGATATAGATTTGATTTAATGAGGTGGACTGGATATAACTAGCTCAAATAAAAAAAGGGTGTAAAGAGGTTTTATATGATAAAACTAGCTCAAGATAAGGATAGGGTGTAGGTAATGAGGTGGACTGGATATAACTAGCTCATGATATAGATTTGGTCTAATGACGTAGACTGGATATAACTAGCTTAAATAAAAAAAGGGTGTAAAGAGGTTTTATATGATAAAACTAGCTCAAGATAAGGATAGGGTGTAGGTAATGAGGTAGACTGGATCTAACTAGCTCAAGATTGGAATAGGTGTATTTTTTTATGTATGGCAATGTACTGTTGACTTCCTAATGCCATAAAGTGAGTTCGAAAGTAGAATAATTTCACCAATATATCATTAACAAAGAACTTCATTGAACTTATTTTTTTATATAGATTATTATTACTATTAACATTATAAATATGTCATTGTGTTCACCTCATATGAATGTCTATAGTTATACTAATATTCAGCCCTATACATTAAATATTTTACCTTACACGGTACATGAAAGAATAAAATATCAAATTTGAACCCTTTTAACTCGTGAATTGTAATGAGTGGAAATCTTTGAATACTGTTTATAGCCTCTAACTATATTCTTGATAAAATTGTATAATAAAAGGTTGATAGTCGAATGACCTTAATAGAGTTGTTTAGTTTGTAGCATTTATTGGAAATATATGCTCCAAGAAAAGACTCTAAATTCAAGAAACTCACCAAAAGTCCCCCACTGTGCTGCGCCGACTGACTGTTTATCCCACGCAAGAATAATGGCGTCCTTCCTCCACAAAAATATTGTTCGTCTGAACGCGGAATAAACATTGAGCGAGTAAAATGCTCTATCCCTCGTGGCGGGGTGCGAAGGGGTGTGTGGCGAGCATGCGCCGTAAGAGTGTAATGCATCGAGAATGTTCATTTTAGCTCTACGCAGGTACATTTTTATCCCCTCCCTCCCATCATGTGTCTTGTTTTCCTATGTTTGTAGTCACCCCTTATCCCCCTCTCTGAGTTGGTATAATTGTATATATACTTGTGTTGTCCGTGATGTTTTTCACTTCTCTCGGCAGGGCCGTCCCCTTGGACATACCTTGGGTTTCGAGGTACGAATAAACCTTTTCGACAGTTATAATTTGAAAATGCTAGAAGCGTCGTATCCGGCTTATAAATATGTCAGATGTAGAATCTTTACGTAATATTCAAAATGTCAAGTTTAGAATCTTCTGAAGTATAAATATGTCAGATGTAGAATCTTTACGTAATATTCAAAATGTCAAGTTTAGAATCTTTACAGAATATTTAAAGTATAAAATTGTCGTATGTTTTAGGACTTAGGAGGTATCAAATGCTGTATCTTCGCATAAAGTTTATATTGTAAACACGGTTAATCGTTAAGACTCCGAAAATATTCCAAGATACCGAACATAATATCCGTTTGTCTTACTTTAAATTATCTATTTTATAGATCACTTGGACTTAGTGAGAATATAGAAGTTCGAACCTTTTGTCGCGAATATGTCTTTTATTTGTTGGACTTAACATTTTCTAGCGTCTTTGTGGAAGTCATGAACTATTCTAATCTTGGAATATTTAAAACTTACCTTGAGTCAAATTTAATAGATGAATGTTTATCTAAATTGCCCATCAGGCAAATGGGAGTTTCCCATGTTGTCAACACAGAGTATCTAGTAATTGTATCATTGACTCCTTTTTACCTTTTGGCCCATATGGCAAAACTTTAATGTTATTACTTGGAAGGAGTAATTTTGTTTTGTACGACCAGATTGTGTATGGTAGATATTTCCGTAATTTAACTCATTGGCCTTGCGGGCCTGTAGAGTCCATTGTTCCTTTTTTTAATATACTGTCATATACTAATAGCTTCACTAAATAGTATACTATTCCGATTGTACAAATAACTCATTTTCTATTTTATGTATTCTGTTCAAATTTATTAGTCAACATCAATAAAACTACACCATGTTATTTTTGACATATTTCTTCATAATTTAGTTTCCTGCTTTGGTAATCCTTTTTGGTGTTCAAAAAATATGTTTTTGGAGTACGAGTTCAAGGACATAATAAGTAATCTGGCAGTGTTTACTTTTCTCTTGCATTTCTCACCGCCCTCTGCAAATTTACTACATTTATTACTTTGGTTTATTTTTCTGATTGTGCGCCAGCCTTAGTCTTCTAGGAAGAGTAAGGGCGGCGGTACAAGTTAATAGTATTACTATTAATCATAATTAAGATTACAGATTAAGTTACTTGATGTACAGATAGTTTTATTGACTGTTTTTACAAATTCTGTTTCTTATAACAGAATGCTAATATACCGCGACGAAATTACCACGTTTAACTTATTCAGTGACTAATTTATTTATAAAAATTATAAATAATATAATATAATGTACGTTTTCAAATAATGGATGAATTGCTTTAGAGTACTAACTGTAATATCAGCTGTGGCCAGATGACACATTATCTAATAGAAATGTCTGTAGCCACATCAATTGGATATTATATTGAAATAAGCAAAACATTAAGCATTAAATATTAAAAGTGTTTAGGAAGTCAGTTGCTAAATTACAATAGAAAACACAGCTTTCCCTGTTAATATATATATATATATATATATATATATATATATATATATAATATGGCTATAATAGTAGCGTATTCTATTGATGTAAAATACAACCCCTGGACCAGTGGTTGACACACTGGGGTCCGCGATGGTGTGCCAGGTGATCTAATGAAAGGACCAAAGGGAAAAAATAAATAATTGTGTTACGAGAGAGAGCTTTATTTTTATTTATTTATGGTACATATATAAAGTACACTTTATATATATATATATAAAGTACACTCCATATATATAAAGTACACTATATATATATATAAAGTACACTTTTGAACTGACTGATTACATCAACACAGGAAAATTTCTATGAGCAAAAGCGAAGGTACCAATACATTTTTCTAGGATATTTACTTTCACATACCTAGCAGGCTTCTTTTACATGCAACAATCATTAATGAACCAACGGGCTTACTTCCCCTTTCTTTTCCATGCAACAATCATTAATGAACCAACGGGCTTACTTCCCCTTTCTTTTACATGCAACAATCATTAATGAACCAACGGGCTTTTTTCCCCTTTCTTTTACATGCAACAATCATTAATGAACCAACGGGCTTACTTCCCCTTTCTTTTACATGCAACAATCATTAATGAACCAACGGGCTTACTTCCCCTTTCTTTTACATGCAACAATCATTAATGAACCAACGGGCATACTTCCCCTTTCTTTTACATGCAACAATCATTAATGAACCAACGGGCTTACTTCCCCTTCGAAGGAATTGACACAGAGGACTTTAATCGCACT
Organism: Timema shepardi; assembly: GCA_902151425.1. Classification (NCBI taxonomy): domain Eukaryota; kingdom Metazoa; phylum Arthropoda; class Insecta; order Phasmatodea; family Timematidae; genus Timema; species Timema shepardi. The sequence continues at coordinate 57,773 of CABFVX010001767.1, forward strand.
AGAAAAATTAATTGACTTCAGCTGGGTTTGAAATTCATAACATCGGGCCCTGAGGTGATTAATTTAACCCAAGACTACCGATGTCGACAAGAGAGAAATAAACAATTTAATACCGACAAGTTAACTCAGCTAAGTTATTAATAATTTGTACCACAAGTAGTAGTATATGTGAAATGGGCTTAGTAATTAAAGTCGAATAGATATCATGGTTTTACTGATTGAGAAACATATACAGCTTGTTTACCTTGAAAGTTTGAGGTCGTACCTTGAAGGATTATGCTATGGTATTATCTTATATGCTATATCATAATAGAATAATACAAGGTAATATTGCCACTTCATAGGGTAAATTAAATGTACATTTACAAAATGTACGAGACAGGGAGTTTCGGGTTTTAATACCAGTCAAATTTATTGAGGGATGTTTTCTCTAATTGTTTTTCCACTCTTTCTCTACAAAAATACGAGTACACTTCCCCCGAATAAGCATTCCTAATATTCAAATTATTGGTGTCGTAATTATTAAGTATGCTTATAGCCTGAATACTTATCAAAATGGAGTTCTAAGAAATAATAATAACATTTTCTGCTTCGACAAAGGAGGTAGGTTGTAAATTAAAGAGAGTGATCTGCATTTGAATCGAACCAGACCCAGCACCAAACCTTGCTGCTCCGATCATTGACGGTGCCTGCTTGGTGAGTTTTGAATCTATTTTACAAAGTGGGTTGCATCTTATCCTGATGCACCTAATTACTCTAAACATTATCAATCTTAGATGTTAATTTACGAAACACAAATATTGGGGAGATAATGAGATATTCACCGTAGGAGGTTTCTTGTTTCACGACTGATAACACTTTCCCTTTTCTTCTGACGAGTATAAATACGTACTCTTCTATCTGATTAACATCAATCTGCATTTCTAAGCTACCTAATTTTTTCTTGTTTCATGTTCTAGATAGATATATGCTTCCACGAACTTGCTTAGTTAACATTCTGGCGTCAGTGACCTGGTGGTCTAGGGGTAAGGTGTCAGACTTCTGTGCTGGCGGCCGGGGTTCAATCCTCGGTCACAGCAAAGATTTATTTGATTGCCAAACCCTTCCTTCACCTCTGACAAGACATCTTGTGAATGTGAGGAATGCCAGGCCTCCACCGTGGTTCNAATTTACGAAACACAAATATTGGGGAGATAATGAGATATTCACCGTAGGAGGTTTCTTGTTTCACGACTGATAACACTTTCCCTTTTCTTCTGACGAGTATAAATACGTACTCTTCTATCTGATTAACATCAATCTGCATTTCTAAGCTACCTAATTTTTTCTTGTTTCATGTTCTAGATAGATATATGCTTCCACGAACTTGCTTAGTTAACATTCTGGCGTCAGTGACCTGGTGGTCTAGGGGTAAGGTGTCAGACTTCTGTGCTGGCGGCCGGGGTTCAATCCTCGGTCACAGCAAAGATTTATTTGATTGCCAAACCCTTCCTTCACCTCTGACAAGACATCTTGTGAATGTGAGGAATGCCAGGTCTCCACCGTGGTTTTGATTCCACGTTAAACTATAGGTCCTTCATTTCATCTCACATTCACCCTACCATTGCACATTAGCGTAAGTGCGTATAACCCGAACGGGTAGTAAGACGCGATGCTAATAATAATAATAAACATTCTGGCAGGAAGATACCTAAAGCTCATTTTGGCGAATAAGCCAACTAGCCTGAGTTGTAGATTAATTAAATAAATAAAATTTACAATAAAACTTCTTAAATATTATTAATAATTTGGTCCGAGTGTAATACTCTATTTTCTGTTCATTTCAGAATTTTATGACTTATGTTTCAAAGTTTCTCTACTATTTGCCGAATAAAACGAAAATAAATTTGCACGAGAAATCATAGCCTGACTCGCAATTTCGTCACAGTTAGGCCTTTTCCCCACGAAGCTACTCAACTGGGATTAGATTTATTAGATTGAAATCACGAATTGGTCAGTAACTAAATGGTTGCTACTTGTAGACGAGTTTTCACGGTTGAATTGGTTACGTCTTGGTATAGAATGTTTTCGACCAAGTGATTTTGACCAAGGCGGAGTGCGAAATTTATTTTGAAATGTTTTTCTTAAACAAAAATGATTATTGGAGGGGAGTAGAACTAACCGCTGGTAGATTAAGTTAAGTAATCCTACCACGTGTGCTGCAAATCGGAGGAAAATGAGCTTTTGGTACTTATTTTTAATTAGATTTGTGATTCTTTTGACTGGGCCTAATATTTACACAACATGTCAAGGTAAACATATATTTCCCAAAATAGCCTTATTCGAACATATGAGGTACGTATGTAATATCAAATAGGCCTAGATCATAGAGTACTTTCTTTCTTTTATCCATAACTAGACGGCATTTTAAGCACCTACTTGCTGTTATGTATTTCTAGCTAGTAATTGCTGTCCATTTTAATTTACAAAAACTTAAAATCCATTGGCTACAAAGTTATACTTGTTTAAATCTAACACAAGAAGTGATTCTGTTTTGAAATCGGTACACAAATTCTCGGCTCTTTGGTTGTAGCCATACTATTTAGTTTGGTCAAGGAAAACGCTACTAAACCAAGCTCTGCTATCGTCTCGGTCATAAACATTTCGTTAACATTGATCTTGGTCAATGGTGAAAACACTCTGGTCTTTAACATCGATACCATGTCAAGCGCGAAAACTCAACTTATTTTTCACCCGCATAGCTACTCAACTGTAATTGGACTGGTTAGTGATTGAAGTCACAGACTGGTTAGTGACTGGTCATTACTATTGTTTCACACACCGGGCTACTCAACTGTTATTGAACTGGTTAGTGATTGAAGTCACAGACTGGTTAGTGACTGGTCATTACTATTGTTTCACACACGGTGCTACTCAACTGTGATTGGACTGGTTAGTCATTGGAGTCACAAACTGGTCAGTGACTGGTCATTACTATTGTTTCACACACCGGGCTACTCAACTGTGATTGGACTGGTTAGTGATATGGAGTCTACAACTGGTTAGTAACTAACTGGTTGTTACTTATGTTCCTCACATGCTGCTACACAAGAGTAGTACTATCTAACCGCAATCACTTTCTTCGGGCTTTTAGATTATTTGATATTTATTACACGCCTGCCGCTTGTGAAGTCAGTGCCTGAGGTAATCTTCAAAGAACACCAACCCGCCACCCCCTCACACAATCTCGTATTTAAATTCATGTAATTGCGGTGCCACTGGTTTACAAAGGTAACTTTTATCACTTTACCAATTTAATTACGCTGATATTTTATAAAACAACCCATTATGCAATTTTATTTTCAATGCTCATAAGACATATTTTAAAAATTTGCCAACATTATTCGTTGCAATCTGATATAATTCCTTTATAATAGATTTAATCTTTACATTTTTAAAATGATTAACTAATACAAATGGGTACGAGTGGTGCCTTTCTCACGGCATCTGGGGTGATCGCCACCCTCATCACCCCCCTCCCTGCCCGCCTCCTTGTGGCCACCCTGTTTATTAATATAATGTCAAGTTACGTGAGTGTGGGGAGATTGGTTTCTCTATTATTATTATTATTATTATTATTATTATTAAACTAATAGATTCTCCCTCTGCTGAAGTGACTGCAACAAACAGATGTAAAATATACCACGTTGCAGAGAATGTCAAACGAAAGTCGCCTTGAATAGTACATTAAATGTTCGAAAATGATTAATTCTTGATGATTGAGTTTGTATCTGAGATAGCCAAGCTCCTAGGATGTAGAGTTTCCCGTGACCAATCACAGACTCGTCATAAAACGGTCACCAAACAGAAGTCGCGTGAGCGGAAAACTGTTAAAATACGCAAGCGGTGACGCTCAAGCTTCTGTTTGGTAACCTAGGTTTTACTCACGTCACTTTTAAGTCTTGTTTGAATAGTTCCGTGGTTTATAAAGATATAAGGTTACGTCCTTAACGCAGATATGTTATGTGTTATTTATATTTACAAACCATTACTAAAACTACTTGTTTGAAGCTTTTTCAAAACCAATAAACAATAACTATTTAATATTATGACGGACAGACCCTACCCCTGGTTAGTTAATATTTTTTTTGGTATTTTTTAGTGTAAATATTATTCAAATATTAGTACATGGATCTTGTAAAGTTATCCAAGAATCCCGTATTTCCATAATATTATATATATTTATATAATTATATAATATAATTATTATATAGAAACAAGCACATTATATGAAAGTTCCACTAATACTCGTATAAGATTATAGAACATGCAAGAATATAAATAAACAATGGGAGGTAATATAATGGACACTTAGCAGTACCGATTAATTAATACTTTTAATTTTAGTCAAGACTGACAATATTTACAAAGAGTGTTTCACTACAGAGGCCATTCATTGTCTTTGATGTGTTCAAGCTGGCAGCTCTAGTGGCAATCAGGAGAACTATCGTATCTGAGAGTGGCGATATAGACCAAACAATAAAGCGAGAATTTGTTGACATTTAAACGCCACGAGATTCAAATTTAATTATATTTAAATTAAAAATTAAAAGTGAATATATTATATCGATTATATTATATTTTCAGACTTTTTTTCGCTTTTCTATTATTATTTTTTAAGATCATCATTTTAATATCATCAGTTTGAATCAAAATTTTTGGGAAATGTATCTATTTGTTTGTAAGAGCTCATCTCATCAATTATATTACGATTTTTTTATGCAAGTGAGCTGGCCCAATTCAAAATTTGTTTGAGGTTCTCTTTATGTTGGCGTCGTTTTAAGGACGTCATAAATCCACAGTTGTGAATAAAAAAAAACAGGAGTAAATATTATCAGAATGGTATTAAAGGTGGAAGTTAATGTATCCTAACTAGGACTGGGAAGGTTTTTGAGGAGAGTCTTCAAATATTAACAATATTATGAAAACTTTCATTTTACAATATTTTTTCAACTGAAGACCAACTAAAATGGTTGATATATTTATATGTGTATCTGAGATTTGTCCCTACCCGTTTCAAAACATCCAAGAACATTCAAGAACATCTATTAGTCTGAAGTATTCTTACAGATTTGAACTGTCATCACCAAAGCTATTTTTCTAAATAATGATATTAACAAGTTTATATTTTAGTTTATTTCACTTTTTTCAACTTTCATTGTCGTAATTTCAGTCATTGTTAAACGCCTAATAATTTATCCCTAATGTCTCAAGAATGTAATTTTTTTTAAATCTCAATATTTTAATTTAAATAATTAGAAAGTTAATAATTTTCGTTTACTGAAAATTGAAAAATGACACCTTGACACGGGAATCGAACCCAGGACCTATGGTTTAGTGCGTCAATACTCTAACCACTGAGCTATCCAGCAATCTTCCCATGTTCAAGATCATTCTTCACTCATATTTTAAGGCAGAGTCTATGATGGACGTGAGGAAATAGTCGGTTACTACACTAATGTATACTTTATTAAGATCACGAGCTATCAGATAACGAAGCAACCTTTGACCCTGGGCACGGGACGATTCCTAGATAGCTCAGTGGGTAGAACGTTGACGTGATAAGTCAAAGGTCCTGGGTTAAATTCCCGTGTCAAGGTGTCATTTTTCAATTTTCAGAATATGATATCTAAATGGAGTAATCCTCACTAAAAAAAAGCATATATAATAGCTTTGGCTATTTGATTATTAATTTTGGTTTGCTTAAAAACAACTGTATTTTTATTTACATTGAATTTTTAATAGGTTTCTTAAACTTAAATAAATTGACATTCTTTCTAAATTATAGATTTAATATAAAATTTTGACATATAAGTTGATTATATTTTTAAATTCAAATGTATTTATATTAACTTAGAAATGTGGTTAATGGAGCCCCACAGAGTCAGGTGATGCTGTTTTAACCTAAGATTAAATGAATGACAACAAATTCTATAAAATATGATTTTAATCTATTTCATAATATGAAATAAATTAAAATCACATTACAATTCTCATACATTTACCGTATTAATATTGAAGAGTTTATTTATGAGTTTCCCCTACTATTGTCGCTGTCCAACAACCAGTTTAAGTCACAATGTGTCAAGTTCTTTTGACAACAGGTAAACTCATTGACGTTGTTCTTAACATACAGACACCCATCAGTATGGAGATTATAGGAGTTTCGTGCATTGGAGCAATACATCTATATTATTCCCCCTCCCCCTTTTAATAATTTGAGCTTGTATTACTAATAAAATGTGAAAGTGTATATGATAGTTTTTTAGTATAGTATGAACTTTAATATTACAGTATTAACATTAGTTAACTAATAACATTAACTAAATCATTGTAATTGTAAAATTGTGTTTACGACTGAAAGTAACATTTCGGTGGTCCATTGACCCATCTTTGAGACAGTAATTAAATGTATGTATTAATAGTTAATAATAAAATGCATTTATATCTATTTTTTCTAAATATATAGCTATAACGGGACCATTCTAGAATAGATTATCTTTCAAATCACATTAAATTAATAATTTCTTACACTAGTATTTTTGAGTAAATTCAATCAAAATATTCGTTTGGTTTCGAGCCTGTGTCAGTTTTTTATCCAATCCATATATTTTCCACTACTGGCTGTCTATGCCTGTCGTTGCTTCATATGTCCTATAATCTATCTTAAGACTAAACCAGGCACAACAACCAGTCTCCGTCGGTTAATTTATCACTGTGAAAGGGTGAACCCACATTTCACCAATGATACATTTCTCAGCCATGCCGGAAATCGAACCAAGGACCCTTTATCTCAGTAAACAACCAAGATAACGACCGAGCTACGGTTTCGGACAGTTTGGTTACTAAATAGCTCCAGTGTGGATAATTTAGATCTTTGAGATAGAACTTTACAATTATATCAGTTTTTATTTTATATTCAATAATAAATATACAGAATAATAAAAAAACAGGCATGTGTTTGTCTTTTCTAATGGTTTTTTTTCTCTTTTTTTAAATCAATTATTCTCTATAAATATTTAAATATATCCGGGATCAATAATACACGGTGTTGTCTTCTTTTCAAATAAAGTTCACTTGGAGTTGCTCCGTGCCTATTAATAAAATAATTTTACATTTCATGGATTTATACTCGTGTGTATATATATATATATATATATATATATAAGAACATTTGAACCGACTGATTATATCAACAAAATACGAGTACACCTCCCCCGAATAAGCCTTCCTAATCTTAAATTATTAGTGTCGTAATTATTAAGTATGCTTATAGCCGGAATACTTATCAAAATTGAGTTCTAAAAAATAATAACATTTTTTGCTTCGACAAAGGAGTTAGGTTGTAAATTAAAGAGAGTGATCTGCATTTGAATCGAACCAGATCCAGCACCAAACCTTGCTGCTCCGATAATTGACGGTGCCTTCTTGGTAAGTTTTGAATCTATTTTACAAAGTGAGTTGCATCTTATCTTGATGCACCTAATTACTCTAAAAATTATCAATCTTAGATGCTAATTTACGAAACACAAATATTGGGGAGAAAATGAGTTATTCACCGTAGGAGGTCTCTTGTTTCACGACTGATAACACTTTCCCTTTTCTTCTGACGAGTATAAATACGTACTCTTCTATCTGAACAACATCGATCTGCATTTCTAAGTTACCTAATTTTGTCTTGTTTCATGTTCTAGATAGACATTTGCTTCCACGAACTTGCTCAGTTAACATTCTGGCAGGAAGATACCTACAGCTCATTTTGGCGAATAAGCCAACTAGCCTGAGTTGTAGATTAATTAAATAAATAAAATGTATAATAAAACTTCTTAAATATTATTAATAATTTGTTCAGAGTGTAAGACTCTATTTTTTATTCATTTTATAAATTTATGACTTTTGTTTCAAAGTTTCTCTAAAATTTGCCGAATAAAAAGTCGATACACTTGCACGAGAAATCATAGCCCGACTCGCCATTTCATCACAGTTAAGCCTTTTCCCCACGAAGCTACTCAACTGTGATTAGATTTATTAGATTGAAATTATGAATTGTCATAATGATAATGTCATTGAATGATCACGAGCTATCAGATAACGAAGCAACCTTTGATCCTGGGCACGGGACGATTCCTAGATAGATCAGTGGGTAGAACGTTGACGTGATAAGTCAAAGGTCCTGGGTTCAATTCCCGTGTCAAGGTGTCATTTTTCAATTTTTAGAATATTATATCTAAATGGAGTAATCCTCACTAAAAAAAAGCATAAATAATAGCTTTGGCTATTTGATTATTAATTTTGGTTTGCTTAAAAACAACTATATTTTTATTTACATTGAATTTTTAATAGGTTTTTTAAACTTAAATAAATTGACATTATTTCTAAATTCAAAATTTAATGTAAAAGATTTGACATATAAGTTAATTATATTTTTAAAGTCAAATGTATTTATACTAACTTATAAATGTGGTTAATGGACCCCCACAGTCAGGAGATGTTGTTTAACCTAAGATTACATGAATGACAACAAATTCTATTCCTCATACACTTACAGTATTAATATTGAGGAGTTTATTTATGAGTTTCCCCTAGTATTGTCGCTGTACAACGACCAGTTTAAGTCACAATGTGTCAAGTTCTTATGACAACAGGTAAACTCATTGACGTTGTTCTTAACATACAAAAACCCTTCAGAATGGAGATTTTAGTAGTTTCGTGTATTGGAGCAATAAATCTGTAGTGTTCCCCCTCCCCCTTTTAATAATTTGAGCTTGTATTACTAATAAAATGTGAAAGTGTATATGATAGTTTTTTTTAGTACTGTGTGAACTTTTATATTACAGTATTAACATTAGTTAACTAATAACATAATAAACTAAATCATTGTAATTGTAAAATTGTATTTACGACTGAAAGTAACATTTCGGTGGTCCATCTTTGAGACTACAATTAAATGTATGTATTAATAGTTAATAATGAAATGCATTTATATTTATTTTGCTAAATGTATAGCCATAGCGGGACCAGTCTTAAATAAATTATCTTACAAATCACATTAAATTAATAATTTCGTACGCTAGTATTTTTGAGTAAAATCAATCAAATCATCCGTTTGTTTTCCAGCCTTGGCCTGTGGCAGTTTTTTATCCAAGCCATATATTTTCCACTAACGGCTTGCTAGGCCTGTCGTAGCTTCATATGACTTATAATAAATCTTAAGACTAAACCAGGTACAACCACCAGTCTCCAGCGGTTAATTTATCACTGTGAAAGGGTGAACCCACATTTCACCAATGATACATTTCTCGGCCATGCCGGGAATCGAGCCAAGGACCCTTTATCTCAGTAGACAACCAAGATAACGACTGAGCTACAGTTTCGGACAGTTTGGTTACTAAATAGCACCAGAGTGAGAATTTAGATCTTTGAGATAGAACTTTACAATTATATCAGTTTTTATTTTATATTCAATAATAAATATACAGAATGAAACAAAACGGGAATGTGTTTGTCTTTTCTAATGTTTTTTTTTATCTTTTTTTTAATCAATTATTCTCTATAAATATTTAAATATATCCGGGATCGATAATACACGGTGTTGTCTTCTTTTCAAATAAAGTTCACTTGGATCTGCTTCATGCCTATTAATAAAATAATTTGACATTTCATGGATTTATACTAGTGTGTGTGTATATATATATATCCCAGAGTAAGAAAAGCGCCAATATACTCAGGACATTTAACTATTACTAAAATGTAAAATCAAGTCTACTCCGAAGAAGAATACTAAACCTTTGATTCTTTATATCCGTTGAAGGCTTTCACTTTTATATTTTCCATTACTTTCCTTACTTATTCTTTCAATTAAGTTGCCTGAGTTCAAGTAAATGTCAGGCCATTACGACCTACCAACTTTTTAATTCTCAACTTAGTTGTATAGCTTTTTTTTTTTTACACTTACTATTAAAGTTGTGACAGTTCCTAAACAAGACGCCCGCCCCGTTTTGACGAATTTTCACGTTACTCTTGATGGGTTTTATTTTGTTTTTTTACTTTTTAGGTGGCATAGAATCAGGTGAAATGAAGGGTTTGGGTAACGTGTGATGAAGAAACAGGAACTTAATACGGGGGCAAGGGGGGGAAAAGATATCAATTTCAAACGCCTTGAGGTCTTATAACTTTTTTGTCATAACAAGACAATAGTTAGCGCTTTCTATCACAGGGTAGCACCTCCCATTAGTTTAATTAGAAGGAAAGCCCAAAATACAGAGCAACTTCTGGCTGTAATTATTTCGACTGAAACATGTCATTTTATCAAACCCCTTCTTAGATCTTTAACAAAAGTAGGTTTTATTTACGACATCAAGGAGGGGTAATTTTGTAATAGAGTGTCAAGTTTGTGTTGCTAGAGTTAAGTTCATTCGTTGGCGTGGTTAAATTTGTTCAGAAGATTTGATTCTTTGGTGAAATATTCACTTCGACGTCTAAAATTGACAAAGAGGAAATATAATGTGGTAATATTATACATTTCTAAATAAGAAATAAAGATGTGAGATTGTGCTTATCAAATGAAACACCTTTTTAAAATATAATTTTTAATTTGAAAATCAAAATTATTAATATCCCTGGGAAAATCTACATAAAAGTAAAAGTAATTGGTCTTGTTATAATTATTAATAAAAAAAATTAATATTTTTTTATCACTGCATCTTATTAGCTGTTCAGAATATAAGAAGGATAACTATACTAAAGGAGTAGGAATGAGTAAGGAAGCATTTTAGAGATAGTATACCCGCATTTGTGTGTAAGGAAATTGGAAAACAATTAATAAAACCACCCTCAGTAGACCTGACCGGAATTCGAGTAATTACCTCCCCGTAGTCAGCCATCCAATATAAGACGAGATTGACAACTGAGACCATTCGGCTACTTGAGTAGGTATAAATACGGTTAATATTAAAAGTTATATTATAACTAGCCTCACTGGTCCCATGATTTAAGGCGACACTGTCTGCCAATGACGGTGATATCAGAGTTTGAATCCAATTAGGGTATTCTTAGAGTGTGTTTTCCTCCAATCAATAGCGGGCAGGTTCCTTTAAATTCAACCTTCACATCTATAACTTATTTGAGTTATCGGTTCAAACGCGTATAGTACGAAAGTTTAGTAACAAGTGGCGACAAAATTAACATTAACTTCCCGGTAGTTATAATTCTAGAACGCACGTATTATTTCATATTGATAGAGAAAGCAGATCTCTAATTCTGCTCTAAACCATGATCAATGCAGCATATATAACATATATATTCTCTTACTGGTATTAATGCATATGTGGCCTACAGCGCCAAATTAGTATGATTTGCAATTGAAGTAGAGGTCGGGGATTGAAACCAGACCATCTGCATTGAGTTTGTTATTATATAAATAGTTGTTCACTCTACTCGAAGTAGATATGGGTTAACTAATTATAGCCCACCTCGGTGGAATAGTTGGTTAACGCGCTAGTCATGTTGATTCCGACTGCTGAGGACGGGGAGAACGAGGTTCGAATCTCGGTCGGGTGCACTGGGGGTGGTTTCCCCTAAATTGTTTCCCACTCTCCCTCCATGGAAATGTGGGTTCACTTACTCTAATTCAACCTTCTCAATTCCTAATCCATTAGCGTAATTAGTACTTTAGCGTATAACCCGAACGGGCAGTAAGATGCGGGGATAAATAAATAATGTACTAATTATAAAATTATAGCTTACCTCATTAATGTAATTAAATGTTCAGCCCAGGAAAGTAGTAAGACATGACGCACAAGTTTTATTATAAAATAATTCGATTAAATCTGCATAAAAATAAACAAGTTCAATCTTAAAAAATATAATTAATGATATGGCGTACCGCACAGATGTTACAGCTCCATTACCTTGAAATGGAGACATTTAAATAGAACTGATGATCATGGGAAAGGAAATAATAAACATGGTTTTAGAAACATAATGGAAAAGAGAGAGAGAGAGAGTCACATTCCACCAATGTGCATAACTGAAATAATGTAGACTTAAAAAAAACATATATAGAGAAAAGGAATATCTCGGACAACCAACGAGCATAACAATCCCAGATCTCTATTTAAAAAGTATAGATTATTTTAAATCCCGAAAACTTTTGGTCTTATATAAATAAGTTTCAAGTAAACTTGGTTTTTATGTTTAATAATCCTTCAACTTTTTATGTTAAGTTATTTCTTATTTCAAACAATTGTGGAGATATGATCCAATTTGGAAATATACAGTAATATAAAGTCCCCTTCACCATAGATACTTTAACAAGAATGATAAATAGTTAACACCTCTATCTACGTGTAACGAGTCTTATTACGTACACCTCCAGACTATCCGTGAATTCACACTACTGAGGTAAGAATGTGTGAAGCATAATATAGAGCGAGCTAGATCACACATTTGTTTAGAGGCAATATGGTAAAACATTTAGTACACCAGGCATATATTCAAGTTATGATATTTTCATCATCTGGCAACTCCAACTAGACGAGACTGACGCCTTTATCCGCGTGCCAGCCTATTTGGGTTGCTCTCAATATCACTATGATGATCATATTTAAATAATGACTATGTTTCCGTGATAAAAAAAAACCTTCTGTTCCATATATGTCTGTTTAGAACCATTTTGTATTAAAAGTTAAACAAATGAGAAATTGGTTAGAACACCAATAAACTGGATAACAGAATAGAGCGTTTAGTCCACAAATCTCTCTGCGTGTTTTGGATATTTAATTCTTAGGCCAGTTTTGTCACAAGATTCTAGATTAGCCAGTACTAATGTGCCGTAGCCCAGAGGACGCCCGAATGTACTGATCGTACATCCTTTCCGTGGAGGTTCTTTCCTTGTACTGATGATATGAGGTGATGGTGATAGTGAGTGTGATGGTGTAGAACCAGTGGAAACACTTAACCGCAAGCCTAATTTTAATAAGACCTTGATTACCGATGCGATAGTTATATCTTCCACTCCTATAGGTCCTATGACACCTGTGGTATCTTCCACTCCTATAGGTCCTATGACACCTGTGCTATCTTCCACTCCTATAGGTCATATGACACCTGTGTTATCTTCCACTCCTATAGGTCCTATAACACCTGTTCTATCTTCCACTCCTATAGGTCCTATAATACCTGTTCTATCTTCCACTCCTATAGGTCCTATAACACCTGTTCTATCTTCCATTCCTATAGGTCCTATAACACCTGTTATATCTTCCACTCCTATAGGTCCTATAACACCTGTTATATATTCCACTCCTATAGGTCCTATAACACCTGATATATATTCCACTCCTATAGGTCCTCTAACACCTGTTATATCTTCCACTCCTATAACACCTGTTCTATCTTCCACTCCTATAGGTCCTCTAACACCTGTTCTATCTTCCACTCCTATAGGTCCTATAACACCTGTTATATATTCCACTCCTATAGGTCCTATAACACCTGTTCTATCTTCCACTCCTATAGGTCCTATAACACCTGTTATATCTTCCACTCCTATAGGTCCTATAACACCTGTGGTATCTTCCACTCCTATAGGTCCTATAACACCTGTTCTATCTTCCACTCCTATAGGTGCTATAATACCTGTTCTATCTTCCATTCCTATAGGTCATATGACACCTGTGGTATCTTCCACTCCTATAGGTCCTATGACACCTGTTCTATCTTCCACTCCTATAGGTCCTATAACACCTGTTCTATCTTCCACTCCTAGTTCTATCTTCCACTCCTATAGGTCCTATAACACCTGTTATATCTTCCACTCCTATAGGTCCTATAACACCTGTTCTATCTTCCACACCTATAGGTCATATGACACCTGTTCTATCTTCCACTCCTATAGGTCCTATAACACCTGTTCTATCTTCCACTCCTATAGGTCCTATAACACCTGGTGATCCCACAAGATTACAAAATAATGTAGTTTTTGTTCCCCCTTACATCGCTTCCCTCAAATTTAAAGGTTAAAGGTGTATTAGGGTGGGGTTGTTTACAGTAATAGTATACCTGGAGAGAGGGTGGAAAATTAAATAGTGAACTTAAATTGTAGATAAGAGCCTCTGATCCCGAGATATGAAATAGATCTACACTAGATCGGGCGTAACACTTCCCAATCCTTTACCAGAGCGAGAATATCAGTGTGACAGCCCCTCTATATCTACTGAGAGGCAAGTAAGAGGAGGGGGGGAGGGGGGTAGATTTCACCCACGCGTCATAGTATTCCTGTAATAGACACCTTCACATGTAACACTAACCATTACCTCCCATTTCATTCCATCACCTCTTTACACCACAATCCCCATGACACAGCTTCCGGTTTAGTTTGGGACGCGAGGGGTGGCCCGGATTAATGTAACTCTGGAAACCGGGACCGCCGGAAACAAGCTTCTCTCTCTCTCTCTCTCTCTCTCTCTATGAGTTGTATCCCACTATTCCCCCTGAACCACTCGTGATACCACCGGGGGAACTTTTGACGTGTGGCGAAATAACCGGTGATGTGGAGAGACGGAGGAAGGGGGAGGGTTAACTCTGGAAAAATTGTTTTCGTCCGTCAGGCTCCGTTTGTATGGGCGAGTGATTGACTCTGACATCAGACTCCATCGTGTTAATGAAGGGACATACAATTACAAACTGTTGAAAACATGGGACTCGACATTATCTGGTTCCGTATTTATAGTTCTCTATGGCGGAGAGCAGACATTTTTACTGTGACACTTTGTTCATTTAAATTGTTACAGTTGAATACAATGGTTGTGGTTCTATTGTTGGTACGGATAAATAATTCATATTCAAGGTACTATATCTATATTAATAAAAAAGCGAGTTTGTTTGTTTGTCGTGAGCATTGCAGGATATCTACCACAGGCGAAAGGCTGAATTTTCAATATTAGTTGCCCATGTGCTCGAAGCAGGAATTTTACAATTTTGATTAAATTATTTTAAATATATTCTAAACTAGGTCAAAAGCAATAAAATGAAGAAATTTTAAAAGCATAGCAAAGCGTTTCCTGGAGTAACCACGCAATAAATCGCGTTTTTAACCCTGACATCGCTGTGTAACTCTACGAGTTTCGTGTATTTATTACGTTAATTGTGAAACATTTTGTGAGTAGTTCTTGAAGAAAAGATTTAAGAACTAGTTATAAATACAGTTATGTTCTATATTTTATTGGCACACTTTAGTTAGAATCTCGTAGGATTTTTGATTAACATCGTACTACTAGGCCGCACTACACTCATGGGCTATTGATGAAGAAACTATAGTTTGTAATCAATGTACCCTCATTTAGTTGGAGAGGCTATGGGAAACTATTTAATAAATATTATTATCAATGTACATGGGTGGGATTTGAACCGATACCTCTCCTTCATATGATAATTAGGAAAGAAAAGGTTAACTTTTTAGCCCGCGTGCGCATTGATCCGGATTTTAGGTTGTTTGTGATAACTAATAACAAATTAATGTTTAATAACTAATTTAAAGAAAATCTGACCTTTTAGTTCAGTTGGTAACATGTCTGTCTACTAAGCTAAGGGTCACGAGTTAGATTCCCAGCATTGCCGAAAAGTTTACCATTGGTGAGATATGGGCTTTCCCTTTCACATTGATACATTGACGGCTGAGGACTGGATGTTGTGTCTGTTCTAGTCTTAATCTCATATCTCAAAAAGTTTAGGAGATATTAAAAAAAAGATAATTTACGCATCAGACCGGAACCCTTAATGTCATTTGGCCGAAATATTGAGAGAAGCCATTTTGTCTGGAATATTTAGAAATGTTTTGAAATGAAATTTAATCAAAATCCTTAGAGCCGATTTTGATAAAATCGACTTTTTCTCTTTTTGCCCTTCAGTAAACTAGCCTCAATTTTATGGTTAGATATTTAATTCCAAAAACCTCTCGGGGCGACCCTATGAAAACCTTAGATACCAACTTTTAGCCCGATCGTTAAAATAGTTTAGGCTCTAATTAGAGGTACAGACAGACAGACAGACCAACGGATAGTCAAAATCAACTTTTTTGAATTCGGGGGTGTCATGTAACGTCAAGATTCATCAAAATATTGAGTTAGATTTTGTTGACGATCACAATACTTTCTCTACCTGTAATATAGCTGAAAAGTAAAAACAATTAAAACATGACATCTATATGATATATAAGATATACTAAGCTTGAACCAATCTTAAGCTTTCTCGATTATTTATTTTTATTTAACAAATACAATCTACTTAATATTAATTATTAAATGTTGTTATAAAATCAATATAAATATAATAGTATCAATATTTTGAGAACTTTTACGAAATTAAAAATATATCTTCAAACACCTTAAATCTAATATGCTAACAATCACGTGTTCTTAAAAGTGTGTGTACTCGTTAGGTAACACATCAAACATAGACCTTCAATTTCACATCCGTCCTTTTATTTTTTAGACGAGTCTCATTATTCTTTCAGGGCATACGCACAATATACGAATATATATTACGCACTTATGTATTAATTAAGTTAGTGTGGTAGAACTGTGGGAGGGAAAATGTGGCTGTACTTGCGTGGAGGGAGAATAGGAAACCATTTAGGGAAACCACGTGCAGCCGGGATTCAAGCCCCAACATTCTCAAGAAAATTTAACAAGATTAAATGATCCTTTTATTAATACCACGTGCTCACCTACGTGAGTTTTATTACAGATAAAATGGCGGAAATATCAATATTTTAACTTAATTTAATATTTCTGATTCTCATAATTTGAATAGAGCTAGAATATTTTTTTGAATCCAGAAATTGTTGATATATTTTTAAAATTAGTTCGTGTAACGCAAGAACTATAGTTTATATAAAGATATTTGGTGACCTGGTGGTCTAGGGGTAAGGTGTCAGACTTCTTTGCTGGGGGCCGGGGTTCAATCCTAGGTCTTGGCACATATTTATCTGATTACCAAAACCCTTCCTTCACCCCTGACAATACGTGTATTAAACCCAACTTGTGAATGTGAGGAATGCCAGGCCTACACAGTGGTTCGGATCCCACGTTAAACTTTAGGCCCTACATTTCATCTCACAATCACCCTACCATTACATTAGCGTAGAGCGTATAGCCTGAACGGGTAGTAAGACGCGGTGTTAATAATAATAGTAATAATAATAACAATAATAATAATAATAATAAAGGTAGGTAGATGAGGAAGGTAATTAAGAGAAAATTAACTCTTATTGGCTTATATTTATATCGGAAGAATACACAATGAGAATCACATTCGTGGAATATTTTATAATCTATCTACTAGGCTTCAAACATTAATACTACTATCAATGAACAATAAAGGCTATGCGAGATAGCTAGGTAAAACAATGATTATATTTTATATGTTTAATTAATCTTTTACCCGTTTAAATAATACGCAATACTAATTACAAATAAATTGTATGGTGGACCACTGAGATTTTCTAGCAAGTTTCCTTAAAAATGGAGAATTTTAACTATAACTCGTTAGTTATCATTGTTATTATTATTATTATTATTATTATTATTATTAGTAGTAGTAGTAGTAGTAGTAGTAGTAGTAGTAGTTCTGTCTTATGATGGGTCAATTCCTTTTGTCAGTGAACCTAGACCGCCAATGCATCCTGTCCTGTTCTGCTTCCTTCAGCTCCCAGACCTTCCTTCTTTCCTTCAAGTCATCTAGTATTTGAATCCTCCTTCTTCCTAAGCTCCTCTTTCCCTCCACTTACCAATCATTAGAAATGTAAAACAAAAAGATTCTACATTGTTTCATAAACATCATGGTCATGGTCAGGAGAATATGTTTATTTTAATTTTTGTTTTGTCACTGGCGATAGTTTTACTTTCAATTTGTAACTATCTTTTGACTAGACTAACTCACCTCCTTTTCAATAATTTTTGGTTTCTATGTGCTTTCCTCTATAGGGTTCTTATTCTCCTATACAAATTTGAATTTTTTTTATCGAATTAATTAGTTTATACTTTCTATTAGTTAGGTAACATTTTGAGATCCCGTCTTGATTTAATGGCCACCATTTTGTAGTTTATAGTTTAAATTATGTTTATATTGTATGGAATGCAATGATAATTGAATTACCCGGCATTTCCTGGGATAAATATGTAATAGTAGAAGGGTTAAAAATAAATTAAAAGTGCAAGAAGATTAAAAATCTCAATTAAAAATTAAATCTTACCAAATATTGTTTTCTAAAAAAAAAGGCAGAAATTTTATTCAAAATGGGTAAATAGTGAAAAATGGATTGAAATGTAAAAAATAACTAATATGGCACTATTTTAGTTAAAAAAGTTAAAAGGCGTAAAAAGTACAAAAAGGGACCAAAATGGTTAAAGTTGTGGAATATAAATCCAATTGAAATTATATTATCTTTTTTATTTACCGCATCTATTCCATTTAACCTTTTACCCCATACACCACCACATTGACCCTTTCTATCCTTTTAACCTATTATACACTTTTGACTTTTATACTCCGTTTACTCTTTATAACCTTTTAACCGAGTACACTTTTTGTAACCCAATAACCCTTTTATATTTATTTTTATCCTTTTTGTTACTTTTTACACATCTTAACAGATTTATTTATTTCTACTCCTTCTGGAGGCTATATTCAGATGAAATGTACCCGCATTTTCTTGGAGGGAGAGATGAAATTTATTTTAGAAAAACCGCCCCAATCCACCCGACCGAGATTCGAACCTCAATCTCCTGGTCCTGGGCAGTCCAGTCAACTGCAAGAGTAGCGTATTAGACCACGTGGCTAACAAAGAGGGTGAGAAATATTTAATTGTAAAAAAGGTGTAAAAGTACAAAAAAAAGGACATAAAAGTGTAAAAAAAGAGTAAAAATTAAATCTATTCTAATTTTTAAAAATGGGTAAATAGGGTTAGTAAAAAGTTTAAATAGTGTAAAATAGATTAAAAGGATTAAAAGGGAAAAAAATAGATTAAAATCTTAAAGGATAAAAAGGCAAAAGTAAGTAAAGAAGGTTAAAAAGTATTAAAAGAAAAATTAAAAGGGAAAAATGGTGAAAGGATTTAAATGAGTATAATGGTTAAATAGAATAAAAAGTAAATATAATCCAAATCTCACAATTCCACCTTCCAAAGGTACATGAACGTGCACGATGTATACCATAACGCGCATTGCACAACTGTACTAAATGTAATACTAAATCTATCTTGCAGCTATAACATCAATTTTTAGCTTTTTAATTAGTTTTTCTTCAAGATGCTACTAGTTTCAAAAATCTCAGACCTATGTGTGCGGTAGATATCGCGCTATGCTCATGTCAAACAAACTCCTCATTTTATTAATAAAGATAAAAATACTCTAAGTTTTCAACTCCTCCTTTTCTAGATTTAAGTTAAAAAAATACATTTTACTATAGCTCAGAAAAAATGTATTTTTATAAAAAAATCAAGTATTCGTTTTATTTTGAATAAATCTACACATTTTCAATAATAATTTACCTCGTAGAAAGTTTTGGAATTATGATCAAAATTGTAGATATATCCCTAAGTAGGTAATTTTTTCGGAAAAAATAGGTAAGCCATTTTGTTTGTGATGTTAAGCTGTGCATATACAAATATGGTTCTATAATTTACTAAGCACCTCTGTGGAACATTATTAAAACTCTAAATACAATTGTTTGCCTGATTGGTAAAATGGCTTTGTGAAAATCTCTTTAAAAGTTCAGGGTTAATGAAACTTTGACATTAATCAAAATCTGGGATTCAATTTTTTAAACGGTTAAAATACTTTCTCTTTTATAGAGGTCATGTGAAGGTAAAAATATGTCAATATATTTTGCAAGCAGGAAATCAGTAAAAAGCAATTTAGTTTTAATTTCAAGTACCAGATATAGTTTCGTCAGCATCAAATTATTCATAGAAATTATAAATATATATTATATTTGATAAGAAAAAACTGATAGTTCAAAGAATCAAAGACTTACCTCCCCTTTAGAGCCTTTGTAATGGAATAGACCAAAGAAGATAAGAAGATAAGATGATAAAAAAGAGGTATGCAGGCTTATTGTCAATTGCTGCAATCCAAATTGAAACAACACGCTTAGCCAACGTTGCGAAAAAACACCATGCTACATTGAAAGTTTATCATGCTAATACTTATATGCATATATTTATATATTCATACATATGAGATGTTTCAAAAGCACTTTAATTTAAAAATAATTGTTATTAAACGTCACCCACAACCACACACATACGAGTATATATTATATATACATATATTCCTGTAAAGTTCAAAGACTATTAAATCTTAGGACTTACCGGTAAATATTAACGTTACCAATATCAGGTCGTAAAATTCCAAAATATATTATAAAAGCTTACATTTTAGATGTTATCAGCTCACAAAAGTAAATTTACCAACATGTCTTAGTAAAAGTAATCATAAATATTATATTAATTAAATGTATCGTTTTAGATGGCTATTTTTGTTTTACCACTAATAATTTTAAATCCAATAGGCTAGATTAGGTTAGGAAAGGTTAATGGTCGTGAACCATTGCAACACACAAAGAGTGTGACTCAGGAACATATAAAATATGTAGAATAGAGTTTTGTGGTAGAGGGGATCACTTTTTCTAGTTATGACAACCTCTCAAGGGGAAACCAATAAGTTAACCTATCCTAACCTATCCTAACCTAACATAATCTATCCTACTTGAATTAAAATGTTTGGTAGCAAAATAGATAACTTAAATAGTACAATTAGCTAATTAAAATAATACTTATGATTAATTTTACGAAGACATGTCAGTAAATGATAAGATCTAACAATGATCCAAGGTAAAAGCTGAACATTTAGATATTTTATAAGATATGTTTAATTTTAACCTCCCAAGATTTGTAGTGTTAGGATCTATCGGTAAATTCTAAGATTTACTGGTCTTAAAACATTTACAGTAATATATAAATATATTTAAATATAATATATACGTTTACAGTAATATATAATGTATAATACTTTTCTTTGTTAAGTATTCACCCAGGATTTTAAAATATTTAATCTTAACGATAAATAACGTTTGTTAAGCTGCTTAACGATAGATCTCCATATAACTATAAAAATATATTTATTCCTGTATAAAAATGCTGTTGCTAGCAAGTCACATGGCTCTAAGCCAAGTTAAATTTTTTTTTTTTAATAAACGATTGAATAAAGATTACAACTAACTATATTCCTCTGCTTATATAAGTGTAATAGAGTAGTTATTTCCTACTAGTATTTATTAAATCCCACCACTACTTGGGGCATCTGGGTTTTTCTCAAGCAATGTTTGTATTTATATTACTAAAACTTTAGAAATAAAAGTAGGTGACCTGGTGGTCTAGGGGTAAGGTGTCAGATTTCTGTGCTGGCAGCCGGGGTTCAATCCTCGGTCCCGGCACAGATTTATCTGATTTCCAAACCCTTCCTTCACCTCTGACAAGACATCTTGTGAATGTGAGGAATGCCAGGCCTCCACCGTGGTTCGGATTCCACGTTAAACTGTAGGTCCTCCATTTCATCTCGCAATCACCCTACCATTACACATTAGCGTAAGTGCGTATAGCCCGAACGGGTAGTAAAACGCGGTGCTACTAATAATAATAATTTAGAAATAAAAAATACGACACACTATGTTTTTCTAAATAATAAAACTAGAACATTTCAATTTTTGAAATTATAACTATTGGAAGCAGGGGTTAAATGTAGGTTTCATTGGGATGAAAGTTTAAGTGTGTTAATTAAGTATATGTGTGGAAAACTGGAAGAATTAAACAATTAAAATGATACAAATTAACTGCCTAAAATAAAAGTTTACTCATTTCTGGTTCGTTATTGAAATATGTATTAGTGAATAACTCCTAAATGTTATTGGTATAATTATTTTGGGGTTTTTTGACTTGAAATACCTACTGCTACCCGTAAAAACACCACTACACAATTATTTCAGGGAAAATGTACAGCAAGCCATGATAACGCCTGCTGGATAGTCTTTGTGCCTCACAGTACATTATAGCAAGAAGTCTAACCACAAATAGTAGGGCGCTACCAAGTCTTGCCACTCTAGTACCAGGTCGAAACAAGGATAACACTAGTTACAAGCATGAAAGTGGTTAAAATCACTTGCATGAAAATAGTCTCCTACATACTAATTTAGAATATTCTAACACGCAGCACTACAAGGACTCTCTGTGAAGAAGAATGTCTGAAAATTATTACAATAGTCACTAAAACTATTTGCATATTTAAGTAGATTCATTTGATCTGTATCTTTCCCTTTGGAAATATTCTATCTTTTTATATATAATAATAATATTATAAAATGTTTTAAACGATAACTATTTATAAATTCTTTGGATATATGGTAGCAATATTCTTGACAGCATCCTATAGACACATTCTATCACGTTAAATTTGATATATTTGGCTGAATGTTATAATGATTAATGAGATGCGAATGTTACATAGGCCACTGCTTAAATGTTGTAAATCTTTGTGTGAAAAAGATAAACTTTAGTTGTTTTAAGAATAAAAGAGCATGTATGACTCTGTGTAGGAATGTTGTTGAAGTGAAGGGAGTATGCAAGTATAGGGAAGTGTAGAGAAAGTTATTGAGGATGGATTAAGTACGGAGTTGTTTTTTAAGTTATGTGCGCGGCTTCTTACCTAGCCCGTAGGGGAATAGCGTGATTAGGTTTGAGTCTATTATGTTTTTAGATAAACTTTATGGTTGGTCTAAGTGAAGTTTATAGGTTTTATTCTGTAGAATTAGGTATTGTAAGTCACTGATAGCCAACCTAATAAAAGAGAATTAATATTATAATCCAGAATCAAATATATTCTTAATAATTCTCTAGTATATTTTTTATTAATCTAGGAATGTTTCTTCAACTTTACGTGTCCCCCAAACAAGTACACCAGCAATTTATTCGAAATTTAAATTTGAAATAGTTTTTTAAGCATTACAGTGAGAGAAATAATTAATTTTCATGGGTCAAAAACTTACACTATTTTTTTAATTTCAGATATTCATTTAAAATTAATATTCATATTCTATTCAAATCTAATTGACATTAAATTTAATATGTACTTTAAAATAGTAGTAAGAAATAATTTACAAAATTCCTTTAATGAGTTTAATTTTTGTAGAAAATATGAAATAAAAATTATTTTTTTAAACTATTAAAATGATTATACCAAAGTAAATGTTTAGTCCTACAATTAGAGGTTTTTGCGAGACATATATGTTAAATCATACAATTAGAGGTATTTTATGAGATTAAAAAATATTCTTGAGAGTCAAACAATTATGTTTGATAATTTGTTTCAATTGAATGAAAATATATTATGATCATTAAATATAGTTTCAAAACATAACTAGTGGATATGTAGCAAATTATTTATTCAATATCTTACTTATGTTTTATTTTATGAAAAAAAGTTATGTTCATTTTATTGTATAGTATTATTATTTTATTATTATTTAGCACCACGTCTTACTACCCTTTCGGTTTATACGCTCTATGTACTAATTACGCTAATGGATTAGGAATTAAGAAGGTTGAATTAGATGAAGTGAACCCGCATTTGTGTGGAGGGAGAGTGGAAAACCATTTAGAAAAAATAACAGTTCACTCAACCGAGATTCGAACCTCGATCTCTCCATGCTCAGCTGTCGAGCTCAACACGACAAGCGTGTTAGCCAACTACGCCACCGAGGCAGGTTATTGTATAGTAAATAATTTTATTTATTATTAGGTTTTAAAACAGGTGCTATTTATTGGGTCATCACGAATAAGTTGGCCTTGCATGAACATAGGATTAGAAAAGTAAGTCATAAACACCCTAAGGAGATCTGAACCCTAGCCTCCCTGTCACTGGCAATCAAGTAAAACACAATTATAAATTATAAGTTTACTCGTACCTTACTATGGAAATAATGGATAGTCAAATGCATCCTCAAATTTAAAAAAAATTAAAAGACTAATTAAATGTACCCGAGTTTTTTAAATTCAAAACTAGCTTAGGTCAACGAATTTTTTCTTGGGTGCTATAAATCAGTTGCACAACTTCCTTCGGAGGGGAAGAAAATCCGTCGGTCCCATGTCTATTGCGGTATGTAAAATAACCCTGGAGGTTATGTGACAATACCTTTCTGGGACAAATTAGTAAGTCCTTTCGCGCTCACTCATAGAAGTTCTCGTTCGCTTATATAATCAGTTGGTCCAGAAAATACATGTAAAATAACTCAAATAATAATAGAAATAACATTTTTAAATGATAAGGTTTTCAAATATTAAAATTTTATGGTAAAATATAGTATATAACTGTTATGGTGGGGATAAAAAATAGCTACACTAGAATAAAATAAAATATGATCTCGTTTGACTTAAGACATGAAACAATTTTTTTTTCTTCTATATGGAGAAATATTACAAACAATTAAACCCGTAAGCCCCTAAGTGCTGCCAGTCATCTCCTCATAAAACAAAAGAACATTGCTATATTTTGATTGGACTATTTGATAAGGCAAGCCTCACACACAACCTGTCTAGTCAATCTTCGTCTGAGACATAACGTTCGTTCACAAACAGACTGTCTTTTTAGTGGTTGCAAAACAACCTTTTCGTGTGTGAATGTAAATAACAGCAGGGCAGCTGCAGCCACATTGAGGCATGTCTGTTCATGGAAAAAGAGTTTATAAGGGGGGGGGGGGAAATGGTCAAGTCGAGCACTGGCAATAACTTGCCAAGTTACGACTTTTATTTATTCTCTTCGTGTTGATAGCCCCGCGTTCGTTATCAATGGTTTTCATCCACTCCACCACAATGGCACCACGAGCTGCATTCATGCCGGAGATAGAATTATGAGACGTCTCTATAATTTTTTTCGTGTTTATAAGCAAGTTGTAAAAGTTCAAAGAGTTTTCAGTAAATGTATTGTATCATTTTGTGTATTAGCTTAGCTATTTAAAGTTGGGTCATTTTATAAAGTAAGATAAAAAGATGTGCAAAAGTACTAGTTTAATCTCATTTGCTTGGAAAATTAGAGAAAGTTTATTTTAGTTATTCAGAAATGTTATATTTTAATTATATTCTGTTTTTGTAAAAGTTTTGTTACTAAATTTTTTATATATTAAAAACTCTTTGAGCTATTGATAAAATACAACAATATACCTTATATTTACTTTTCTTTTTTTTACTCGAGTAAGATACAAGTTTAATTTTAAACTACAAATGACCTTAGTCATTTGGTATTGGTTTGGAAATTTTGGTCATATGGACATAATAAAAACTTAAATATAAATAGTATATGTCTAAATTAATAATATAAAAATAGTTTGATAGTCAGGATAAATCTTAAAAGTGAATTTGCAAATTTTTTGTCTATAAAATATGTGTGTTGACATAAGTTACAATTAAAAAATTGATAAAACTGGTCTTCATATTACTCTATATTTGTAAAGTAATGGCAGCCAGCCTGATTGTGTCGTGGTCAGAGCACCTGGCTACGAACCAAGGAGTTCTTGGTTCGATTTCCGGCTGGTGCCTTTGGTATTTTTTCCCTTTAGAAGAATGATCCCATCAATCATCAGGGTTTGATTAATTAGTCTTAAGTAAAGTTTAGACTCACCGCTGCTCCACATTCATCATACTAACCATCCTCACATCATCTCCAGGTGGGTACGTGCAGACAACCTCCTATGGTGTACCCTGGGCAGTCCTCTGTGTCACCATAGCAGCTAATATTACACACATATAAGGTCCCTCTCAGTAAAATTGACCATAGGATAAACAAATTAACTAATTGGTATATTTAACTCAATTTTACGCTTACTTCAGAAATACCATCCTCTACTTTCTATAACGTACATTATTTTCACCAATCAATTAAATTGGTGTCAGGATTTGTATTAAATCCCCGGTACCGGCACAGATTTATCTGATTACCAAACCCTTCCTTCACCTCTGACAAGACATCTTGTGAATGTGGGGAATGCCAAGGCCTCCACCGTGGTTCGGATCCCACGTTAAACTGTAGGTCCTCAATTTCATCTCACATTCACCCTACAATTACACATTAGCGTAAGTGCGTATAACCCGAACGGGTAGTAAGAAGCGGTGATAATAATAATAATAATAATAATAATGTATTAAAGTATATATTAAGCTACGACTAAATCTTGGGTTAATTTGTAATCTAAATCCTCACGTGTTGGCAACAATGCCTTGAGTAATTTTTTTCTTGACCTTTAGAGCAGCTTCTTTCGACAGTTTTAACAATATGAGATCAGTTTATTTCGGAGGTTATTATGTCAAACTTGTGCTAGAAAGTGAGTAAAATATCTTCACGTAAGTGTTCAAACAATCCAAACGTATCCTGTTATATTTGTGGCAGATATGTAGTCCTCAAGCAAAGACAAGATATTACAGAATTTGAAGAAACTATGTATTATGTTTACATTAACAATGCCAATGGTTCTACGTGAGCCTACCAATCACTACGAGGACCTGAATTTGTCTAGTTAATGTAAAGGGACTCAGAGCAAAGAGTAAGAAGGGATCTGTGTATCTCAATATTCCACATGGCACTAGACCAGTCACACATGGAGATCACCTGCCTATTGCAGCCCCCCCCCCCCCCC
>CABFVX010001767.1:90073-106682 GCA_902151425.1 Timema shepardi
CCGAGGGAATCCTACCTGTAGTTATCCACAAGGTGACGTGCCGAGGGAATCCTACCTGTAGTTATCCACAAGGTGACGTGCCGAGGGAATCCTACCTGTAGTTATCCACAAGGTGACGTGCCGAGGGAATCCTACCTGTAGTTATCCACAAGGTGACGTGCCGAGGGAATCCTACCTGTAGTTATCCACAAGGTGACGTGCCGAGGGAATCCTACCTGTAGTTATCCACAAGGTGACGTGCCGAGGGAATCCTACCTGTAGTTATCCACAAGGTGACGTGCCGAGGGAATCCTACCTGTAGTTATCCACAAGGTGACGTGCCGAGGGAATCCTACCTGTAGTTATCCACAAGGTGACGTGCCGAGGGAATCCTACCTGTAGTTATCCACAAGGTGACGTGCCGAGGGAATCCTACCTGTAGTTATCCACAAGGTGACGTGCCGAGGGAATCCTACCTGTAGTTATCCACAAGGTGACGTGCCGAGGGAATCCTACCTGTAGTTATCCACAAGGTGACGTGCCGAGGGAATCCTACCTGTAGTTATCCACAAGGTGACGTGCCGAGGGAATCCTACCTGTAGTTATCCACAAGGTGACGTGCCGAGGGAATCCTACCTGTAGTTATCCACAAGGTGACGTGCCGAGGGAATCCTACCTGTAGTTATCCACAAGGTGACGTGCCGAGGGAATCCTACCTGTAGTTATCCACAAGGTGACGTGCCGAGGGAATCCTACCTGTAGTTATCCACAAGGTGACGTGCCGAGGGAATCCTACCTGTAGTTATCCACAAGGTGACGTGCCGAGGGAATCCTACCTGTAGTTATCCACAAGGTGACGTGCCGAGGGAATCCTACCTGTAGTTATCCACAAGGTGACGTGCCGAGGGAATCCTACCTGTAGTTATCCACAAGGTGACGTGCCGAGGGAATCCTACCTGTAGTTATCCACAAGGTGACGTGCCGAGGGAATCCTACCTGTAGTTATCCACAAGGTGACGTGCCGAGGGAATCCTACCTGTAGTTATCCACAAGGTGACGTGCCGAGGGAATCCTACCTGTAGTTATCCACAAGGTGACGTGCCGAGGGAATCCTACCTGTAGTTATCCACAAGGTGACGTGCCGAGGGAATCCTACCTGTAGTTATCCACAAGGTGACGTGCCGAGGGAATCCTACCTGTAGTTATCCACAAGGTGACGTGCCGAGGGAATCCTACCTGTAGTTATCCACAAGGTGACGTGCCGAGGGAATCCTACCTGTAGTTATCCACAAGGTGACGTGCCGAGGGAATCCTACCTGTAGTTATCCACAAGGTGACGTGCCGCGTTCCAATGACAGAAGGTTCCCCACCCCTGCATTAGATCATGCAACTAGTGACGGGGCTTAATACACTATTAACCCAAAAATATGTCTAATATATATTATTAACTGTATACAAGAAATTTTAAAAAATATATTATTCCTCCAAATAACTCATATATCTAAACGTACCAACACGGTTATTCCTATCTTCTAATATAATCGTAATTTCTGGTTTATTTTTATTCCGACCAATATTACACTTAAGTACAATAATGAAT
This sequence comes from Timema shepardi, assembly GCA_902151425.1. NCBI lineage: Eukaryota > Metazoa > Arthropoda > Insecta > Phasmatodea > Timematidae > Timema > Timema shepardi. The sequence goes on from CABFVX010001767.1 coordinate 91,653, forward strand.
GATTAATATCATAAATATTTTAATATTGCATTAACACTTCATCAGTAGGCAGGAAAGCTATTTTTTTTCCCCAATATTTCTCGAGCTTTTCTAGAAGACCTTGCTGATTAAAACTCTAGTGGCCTCTAAGTTATGTAATATTCATCAAAGTGAAGTCAATGTAAACACGAATAATGCATTTGGTAATGTAATTGTAGGACTTATCATTAATAACTATCTAACTTTTCCAAGAGATTAAGAGTTTATAGTTTAAAACTCTTAATCAAGCTTCAGATAGGTATACTGATTATTTTTGTTTTTCTATTTGGTTCCCCATTTCTCCATCGGTGCAAATGTAAGTACATTTTTCTATGAATATAGATTATTTATAAATTTCACTTTAGTGCAAATACTCTGATAGAGAGGATGGTTGGTAATACTCCAGGAAAAGATAAACTTCCAAATAAAAATGTGACAGCAGATTTCAGAGTTAATGGCTCCAATTGATTAGATATTATTCCTCTTGTGAGTGCTTCATGTGCCAAAGAGGGAAAATGGTACCATTGCGACCCCTCGTAGAGGCAATACTATATGGAATTCATCGTGGAAGGGTGGATGGAAGGGCTGGAGGACTGGGGGAGGGAGGCTAAGTGGAGATCAAACAAAGCAGTGGGCTCCTGTTAATGAGAGGAGCGCGAACTGGGGACATTATTACCGTCATGTTCAAACAATTGAAGAGGGTCGCTAGATCCAGCCTATCTTCCACAGATTTACTCGGGTACACCGCAGTTGTAACAACTGGCAAACCTGGAGGATAAAATTGTTCTCAACCTTGGTGGTGCTTAAAAATGTTGCCATATAAGTTTAACTTAAGTAGTAATAATAATCAACTTATGCTATGACTATGGAGTTACTGTACATTAGATTTTTTTTTTTAGATATTACTAAAATATGATTAATAGCAATCTATTTTGATGGTAATTGTTTCATCACATCACTAGTTTACTATTTACAATGGAATATTTTTAATTTAGGTTAATTATTTATTTTATGTTGTTTGAGAATAATTGTTTACATATTAAATAATACTAATAATAATAATAATTATTATTATTATTATTACTGGGGGGTATACGTTTTGTTGCTCAGACTATAATATAGAGGTAATATAGAGGGGCGCGTGACCAATCATCTTTTAGAGAATTAGGTTCAAATCCTAGTGGGTTCTATATGCTTTATAAATTAATTATTTTTGTATTATAATTTATATTAATATGAATGTACAATGTAATTTTAATACTATGTTCAAAAAACATTATATTATTTTATGAAGCTAGTTTAGCTATGAATAAATTATCTTTTATTTATAGGGTTTGTAGATTTAATTTATTGGATTTATATAACTATTAATATTATATTTAATTTATTTTGATTATAACTTCTGTTATCTTGGTTTGATAGAGCTGTAGATTTAATATGGCTTTACATTTACCCTATATTGGAATATTTTTTAAATATTCATTAAACATTATTAATAGCAATCTATATGGGAACAATTTTTTTATCTCATTACTGGTTTAATATTTACAACGTTAGATTAATTATTGCTAAGGTAAAATGATTTTGTTAGAATAAATTCAATATTATACATAATACACGTTTTAATAATAAAAAATTTCACTGCTATTTTTATATCAAGAAAAGTTTATGAATTGATATGTTTAATTATATTTTAATGGTACTTAATCATCATTGATGATAACAACTATTGATAATATTACTCCAGGGTGAAGATTATGAACTAAAATAAGAGTGGTTCAGAGTTAATATTAATCGTAAGGAAATAATTATATATAAATAATAACCTAATTTAGTAAATTAAAAACATTTGTGATAGCTACACACAAATTTGTTTGAATAAAATTTACAAAAAAAATCATTAAATTGACTATTTAAAATTACACCTATATCTATGAAAAGTAAATATTAGATTATAATTTTGTTTATTAATGTTTATGAATTTTCAATTTTACATTTGTGCCAAGGAAATGATGTTTTCACTCTTTATATAAATTATGAAAAACCTTTGTCAATTATTATTGAACATAGCATTATAGTGCTTTGTGGTGGTCAATTTAATTTGAACTCAAGTATTACAAATAAATAGCCTGCTATATACTTATAATGAGTTTGTATGTGTGTTTCTAATACTTTTGTCTATCATTTAAATGCTAAACTTTTTTACTGCTGGCAGGAAAAATACAAATCACTTGTTAAATACATAATACATACTGTCGCTACCCCCCTTCGTGCGGACCTAATCTGTCAGGATAGCATGCGGGGAAGGATAGGGATGGTGGCCAAAAAGATGTGTTGGTTCGTAATTTATAGAAGGTTTTAATTAATAGGGCATATCAATAGCACTACGAGCTAATACAGAAATGTGATGTTGAAAAGATGTTACAAAAATATATAAATACTTTGACGTAGAAGCGTGGGAAAGAACTGGCTTGGTAACCTAGCCTGGCTCGACTGACCCCTACATGGATTCAAACCGGTACCTTGGGTTCAATGGTTGCCCTCCAGCACAAGTACCCAATAACCCGGTTTTCAAATCTGTGTGGCTCTGAAATGGCCCCTCTGAATAGTTATTATTTTGTCCGCCCCGATAGCTCTGAAACAGAATCATTTATATTTCAAATCGGCTTAGTTGTCAAGACAACAAGGACAAGATCTATTGAGTTGTCAAGACAACAAGGACACGATCTGTTGAGTTGTCAAGACAACAAAGACAAGATTTATTGAGTTGTCAAGACAACAAGGACACGATCTGTTGAGTTGTCAAGACGGGGGAGCTGAATTGTATCCACTCTGAATGGCAGCCATTCAGAATGGATACAATTCAGTCGTCTCGTCAATACAACGAGGACAAGATCTATTGAGTTGTCAAGACAATGAGGACAAGATCTATTGAGTTGTCAAGACAATGAGGACAAGATCTATTGAGTTGTCAAGACAATGAGGACACAGATCTATTGAGTTGTCAAGACAATGAGGACAAGATCTGTTGAGTTGTCAAGACAACAAGGACAAGATCTATTGAGTTGTCGAGGGTTTCTTCCTAATTTTTACTAACTAATCATAGCAATATACTAATTACTAGCTACAATTTGGTCAGCGGATCCCGGATGAAAAATGGGGTCTGGTAAAATTTATTTTGGTTTTTGAGGCTAAAACTATTTGATAAAGTTAGATTGGACAGTTATAAATACTATATTCATATTTTATTATGAAAATGAAGGACTAGTCTTCCTAATGGCACAATCTAGAGATCACGTGGCCTAAGTCATTAGTCTCACAATCTCGTGGTAAACCTTATTAAGTTTTCTATTTGTATAAAGTTTCAAATGTCAAAGCTACTCTGTTTTTGAACTATACTCTCCAATGATCACGTTCCTCAAAGGAGCAGGGGAGAAATATATTTAAATTAAAATAAAATTTCCAAATTGAACGTCCAAAGTACCCCGGAATATCCAAGCTTCCCCTTTATATGTTACTTGGTTTATTAGAAACGCCAGGATTGGTGGCTAGATAGTATAATAAATCAGATTCACAATAGATTTAAAGGTAAATTTAATGCTACGCCACATTCGCACTAACTTTTTAACGTTGTGTATTAGAGATTAAATGTGATTTACTTATAAAAATGAACACATCAGCTTGTTAATAACAACTAACCTTCATTAAAAATAAATTAAAACAAGTTTAAAACCAAAATTGTTCAAATATAATTACTAAACAACATTCAAATCTTCCAACTACATTAAATATATTGGTAATTTGTAACAATAAAAACAAAATCTTATTTAATATTAAACAGTATTTTCAGATTTCCTTTTTAATTTCAATATTGATGGTCTATTTTTTTTTCTAATCTATAATGTTATGTGAGTAAAGTACCCTTAAAGTTAATAATTTTAGGTAAGTATATATACATTATTATTTAAAATGAAAAAAAAAAGACTCCTGATACCAATGTTGAACTAAAACATTAAAGCTATTTTAAAAAGAATAAAATTTTACAAAAATTTGTCACAGGTTAACTACTATCAAACTTTTTTTTTATAGAAATAGGAATCTTTGTAACGTAACACTTTATTAAGCAAACAATTTAATTAACATCTATGCATTTTAAACTAAATCACTAAATAAATGTTCTCAATATTCAAATTAAAATAACATTTATCAGTAAATTATTCGTAACCAAATTCACACCTTTCCCCCCTCCACCCCCCTCGACACAGAAACAAGTATATATATTTATTGTTCATATTCATATCAAACACTCGCCGATATAGGTAATTATATTTAAGGTAAAAATGTTAAATTAATTTTCTAAATAATTTGAATTTTAAAAATCACGTATCAGTAAGTGACCTTTTATCGAGTTTTTACCCACATCAAAGTAAACAGGGTCATTTCTCATGTGAAACACTCATAAGATACCCATGTAGAACCAAATCGTTAAGGACTTTTCTAAATGTATCCAATTTTGGAAAAATTTGGTATCAGACAGCTATCAATAAATTAGTTTCTACCCCGATAGCCAGTATACACTCTTATTTATCATAACGTACACTCCCAAGACACCCTTTTGGGATCAAATCATTAAAACCATTTGTAAAATGTTTAAACTTCTTGAAAAATGAGTCCTACGTAACCTAACAATCAATTAGTTGTTTCACAAAAAATAAATATACGGTGTTTTTCATCATACCAGACAATCCGCAGGCACAGATTTAAGCCATAGTTTTAGAGCTAGTTTCAAAATATTTCAAATTTTCCAAAAATTTCTCTTTGGTAGACCATATTTTAAATAATATTTCCCCCCCAAAAATTAGTAATACAATTATAGTTGTTATTTCAAACAAATCCTAAATAAGTATTTTAACTAAATTGTTAAAGAAATTTTTGAAAAATTTGGAATTACTCATTATTTAACTACCCTTAATTAGAAGGCTATGGTCAAAATAAAATTAATATATTCTAGGTGTCTCCCTATACAATCTAAATATCAAGTTTGAACAAAATCTATCTAAAAGTTTTGGATCCGTAGCCAGGGACGGATAAACAGACAGACAGACAGACAGACAGACAGACAGAATTGAAAGATCTACTTTTTCGGGGGTTTCAATTTCACATAAAACGTCGATATTCATTATAATCATGAGGTCAGTTTTTTCACAATTACAACAATAATTTATTTTTATGTGAGAAAGTAAAATTATGGAGGCGATTCACACCCTAGATGTTTCCCTTTACACGAATGTTTAGTTTAAGCTCTTTTCTGCCCTGCTTGGGAGAAATACAGTATTTACACAAACCTCAAAAATTATAAATCTAAGTTCTAGTTTTAAATTTTACAGCTTAGCTTTTGTTTACATTGTGTATTAATAAATCTAGTCAAAGATATTTTAAATGTATCTCTATAATCTGAATTTGTTGAGAAAACTACAAAGGTGTGCTGTGTTCTACCTGTAAAGGGGACTTTTGGGGAGTTACATTGTTACTATTTAGCTATCAGGGCAAGTTGTGGTTTCTTACAGCTTTCTTATGTTGCACATAACACTGATCTATTTGTTTGCATCTCTAACAAAGTAATATGTTGACATTTTAAAGTAACTGAATAAAAGGTACGCTATTTATATCTAAATTGACGGATAGCTTGTGAGTTAGACAATAATTAACTCACTATAGATAAAATGGTCTATAAATATTATTAATAAAAGTATAAAATATTTATTTAGACTATCATTACAACAAAGGGATGTAAAATTAAAGATGGCGGCAAGTGATCAGATTGCATGCCACTGCATCTTGAGTCTCCCTTTGTTAATACCATAAACTCGTTAATCAGTAAATTATTTCGCCTTATTTTTACGACTACTAATGTCATTTATTGGGTTCAAGGATTTGAAAATGATAAAAGAAAATAATCTCTTATATTAAAATTTAGATTTTATCTCCATTTTAAGCACGTCAGTATAGGTTTATTGGTTTAAAAATTAGACACACCAAGGGTTACAAAATATTTTATGATTCTAGCAAAATACGTTCCTCGTACAGATTTTGTGGTTATAGGAATACTATAAAATTGTAAAGTTTCAATATTCTATAGGTTTCGTGGTATCGTAGATTCAATCCGAGGATCAAGAGATTTGAGGCTCTCTATAAGACCTGTATATTTAGATGTAGAAAAAAATTCGCCTGAGATTCGCACACAAAAACTTCTTTAAGTATGTAAACGTGGGTGAAGTTAAATTAATTTGTGTATCGTGTGATTGGATTGGTGGTAAAGAGGTATAAGGCGTAAATATCGCAATAAACTTTACTTTTGTATGTACAAGATATAAAAATATATCCCTGTAGCTTTTATGTTTCCTTAGCCTTTGGGGACTGGCGCAAAACATAGAATATGAGTACTAGCGGCGTTGCGTATTCACAACATCCCTGCATGACGCTGGTTAAAACTCTTGTATCTAAAAAAAAACCATTTGTTGAATGTTTGATGACATTATACTATGCAGCAGGAACTAATTGAGGATTACTTTAAGGGGATCCGACCTAACTACATTTAATTTATAAAAAATACAGCTGTTGCTAAAATGCAGCAGCATTAGTCACAGAAGGTTGAATAGAAATTATAAGTCTCAAACTCTTAGGTTTATTGGTTCTTGTGGCTACCAACCAAATTGGTGGTTAAGGTGATCTATCACTTCTGGAAAAGTAAAATACAAAATTACCACCGAGGTGTAGGTATTCTAGCTTACCTTACTGCCTTTTCAATGTTTACTGGATATGAAGGTAAGGAGTTATCAATAAAATACACAATATTATGAATAGATTGTCACGTGGTCTAACGCGTCAAACGAGTGTTGGGCAGGATTCCTGATGACAGGTAATTTGGGGTTCTAGCCTCATTCGGATGAACTGAGGCTTTATTTATACTAAATGATTGCCACTCTGGCTCTACACTAATAAGGATGTTTCTCCTTTAAACTTCTTAATTTATCATCCCCACAAAACTACTATTTATCTTAAAATGTGAGCATAATCCAACACACCTATATAAATAAATAAATAGATCCTACTTTTACCATGAAGGGTCCCCGTGTCCCACACCGGCCTAGCTTGTAATATAGAGCCATATTACAATCCGTCAAGGCTATACCATAATTCAGGGTCAACGGAGCTTAGACCTGAATAGAACTCCTATAGTAAGATTAGTGTTAAAATGTATCCTTATTGATTAGGTTTAATATAATGTAATGTTAAGCTGCCACTGTGGTTAAGTGGTAAGAATTCATGGCTATAGATCCCAAGGTCACGGATTAAATCACCTATAATTCCAGAGTTCTTATGTGAAGCACAGGGTCTGTAACGGGATCAAACTCAGGCCTTTAAGGACAAATGGGGAGCTAATTGAATAAAAAGGTAGTGGCAATGGTCTAGAAAACTGAGACAAAAGGCTGTATGGCGTAATGAAAAAATAACAACAAAACGTGTGTTATATAAATTATATAGTTTTTCAGTTTTTATATATCAGTGTCTTCTGAATCTGAATATAACAATAGTTAGCATCAAGATGTATAAAAATTGTGTTTTAGCTGTGCGCCAACCCTAGTATCTAGGAGAAAAATAATAATCAAAAAGAAAAAACATTTACCTCAGCTAATTCAGACAGTTGCACGACAACTCTCAATACTCGAGACCACTGGGGTGTACTTAAAATAAAACATGAGCAATTTAGATAAAAATGGATTGTTGAAATAAAAATGTAATTTAGACTACAATAAAAATAAATGTATGAAATAGACCATTGTTAGAACTTTTGTGGATTTATTATTGTTTACCTTTTTACCACATCCCAATCCTACCTCTGGAATTCCGGATAGTTATAATTCTAACTTAACAAAGTATAAAATAGTATTGTTGAGCCAAAAATAAAGAGAAAATATATATAATCAATAAAATTAATAATTAGACATAAAATAAAATGTTACTTAATTCTCTGCATTAGTCTGTCTTACTGAAAGTTCGTAAATTAATTCTGATTTTGATAGGAGAAAAAAAATCACATGACTTTAATTTGAAGATTTGGTTTGACCTCACCCAAGAATTAGTCAATATTGAAACACCAACTTCAGAAACTTGTTTCACCTTAGTAATGCAAATTCTTCCACAATTTAAACGAAAATAAACAGTCTAGTTCTTGTACACGCACTTAGCTTTCCATTTTTGCTACTTGTTCTTTAATTTACAACCGTTAATTCACTTTAAAAATAGTTTAAACTAGGAGCTCCACAGATTTGGCTCCATGTTAGATCAACACTGAGGAAGAAGATCCAGTCTCCTATCGAAAGTCTTCAAAAATCAAATTTAAAAATGTTCTATTCTTTACTTCCAACTCCAAAGAGAAAACTATTATATAAAATCAAAATATAAAATGTTGGCAATGGACTAGGGATAAAATCAAATACAATGCAAGTTTAACATAAATATTGAGATATATCCCAATTAATGTGAATAATGTTTTCATAAAAGAATTAAATGGTTATTTCCATCTGTCAAAATTGAAAAGCGCACTGGTTTTGAGGTATTTACATCGAGCATTGTTTCTTATTTCTTCTTCTTTTACAATCACGAGATCCACTACTCACATGTTTGACAGATTTGCGCATGCGTTGAAATCAATGATGGCTGACGTTCATTATAAATACGAGAGTTAAACACACTTATTAGGAGGATAATTAATATGTTTAATAAAAGGTAAGTGTTCTTCCTTAAATCAAAATTCCTTATTTAAATTATTAAAAACAATGTTATACATTGTTTCTTACATCCTTTTATTTTATGAATGGATGTAAATAGTGTTATAAGTCAGGCCGGCGACACAGCGGTGGATTTTGAAGTCCTTAATTTCATACAAAATTAATAGGAAATTATTCACAATAATTAAGAAAATGTAGGGAAATAAAAGGTATGGTGGTAAATTACGTCACAATGGTTTGTTGTGCTGATCACATGACACCCTCTATCCGCGAATGTTAGCACTAACATGAATAACGGTGGTGGCTGCTCTTGCAAATATAGCTCAATCCCCGCCATGGATTTTTATTTAAAACTAAATTGATAATTTACTCAATAGTGCATGTATTGATATTGACTAACTAATTCCCATGTGATCAGACTTATATTTTAAGATTAAACCAATAAATAAACCCTATGTGCACCATTTTAAGTTATTAAACGTACGTTCTAGGTTTCTTGGTTTTTAGCTGTATCGTTTATACACAAATTAATATAAAATCTATTTTATTAATATTTCTATATAAGCTAACCTATTCTAAGAGTTTATTTGAAATAATATGAAATTAATGTTTTCCAAAGTTTTATTTAAAATACGTTTTAGCTCTTTTAATGTTTGAAAATATTCATCCACATTGCATCACGTTACTTTTTATATTTATTTACCCCAAACATAAACCTACGACATGTTTATTTTTACGACTGATTATTCTTGGTATGTTCTGCTAGAAATATTTAATTTGTGGATCTTTGGCTATCCCTGAGCTTACTGCGATGGGCTTCAGACGATCGTAAGCAAATAATGTAAGCATTAAGGTGGTTTTCTTTTTTTAAATAAATTGAATCAAGATCAATATACTATTTATTAAACTATAATAAAAATGCTCACATATAACAAAACCCAGGAACACGCACTAAGACATACATTGGCCCTTTTCATTATTAAATAAATACTTAGTAAATTTTTTATAAAATCAGCTTTGTCCAAAGAAAAATATATTCTCAATGTCAAATAGTTATATCTAGAAGGAATTACATTAAATTACACTTATATACACATTTCATAGATTTAGATCTATCCCAGATTTAGCAAATTAATCACAAGAAAGAATAAATAGTATGACATATATCTATCTTACATAAAATAATAGTTGGTTAATTAGCTACAATCATCTAATTTATTTGATTTATTGGACATTAACTTTTTATGAATGATTGTGGTAATATTTCAAATAATATATCAAAACATTTTATTATACGTCTATGGTTTTTTTCGAGTGGGCTTTCGTGACCAAGTACCGCTAGAGCCATACCTACCCAATCTTCTCAATCTAAGAGCCACTTACTCGATTGATTTTCTTCTGCTCGTTTCACCCTTGAAATGGTCGACAATTTTCTGCTGTGTCACCTTTGAAACGTTTCTGCACAGTCTTTTACTGACCTAAGTGGCCATCTGAAGCTCACTAAGAGGACATTAGGGCCATTGATAGAACAGAAGTCTTCGGGTGGTAATCCCAGATTTAGCAAATTAATCACAAGAAAGAATAAATAGTATGACATATATCTATCTTACATAAAATAATAGTTGGTTAATTAGCTACAATCATCTAATTTATTTGATTTATTGGACATTAACTTTTTATGAATGATTGTGGTAATATTTCAAATAATATATCAAAACATTTTATTATACGTCTATGGTTTTTTTCGAGTGGGCTTTCGTGACCAAGTACCGCTAGAGCCATACCTACCCAATCTTCTCAATCTAAGAGCCACTTACTCGATTGATTTTCTTCTGCTCGTTTCACCCTTGAAATGGTCGACAATTTTCTGCTGTGTCACCTTTGAAACGTTTCTGCACAGTCTTTTACTGACCTAAGTGGCCATCTGAAGCTCACTAAGAGGACATTAGGGCCATTGATAGAACAGAAGTCTTCGGGTGGTAATAGTAGGAAGGGCCAGAGAGAACATTCTAGGCTGGTAGCAAGATAATACATAAAAGATTGTTGAAATGTTAGTAAGTGGCCTGTTACACACACACACACAAACACTCACACACACACACATATATATATATATATATATATATATGTATTTACATAAAACATGTCTATATGTATATGTATATATGTATAAACAATAAAAGTACGATGTATATCTTCATTATATATATATATATATTTAGATAAGACATATATATATAACGTTTATTACTGGCTGTTTAAACAATAATAAGTTAATAAATAGTAATTATTACTTATCGTTCACGTTTGGCAAGCTTGACATTCAAGCATTCAACTAGACACATAATAAAGGTAAGATATTAAATAATTATGTCATATATAGCATAATTACCATATAAAACTAGTGTTTATATATGATTAAAAACTTATTTGTCTAGACGCCATTTTCTTAAAGCACATAAATATTTAGTAAACGAAGTATATTCTGTCTTTAATGTTCAAAAGTGTTTCTAAAACCATTTTTAAAATAATACATAAGTAATTTTGTAGTTTTATTCATATAAAAGAGATATATTGAGTTAAATTCATTTATTCAGCTTTTTACGAAAATAATAAATTGATTCTGTTAGATAGTTGATTATTTTCTAGTATGAATTGATACATTTAACATTCTAAATATATACATATATAATACGTATATAACAGAATATATAAGTAATATCTATAATAGTTAAATAATTAAATGACTTGATTTTAAATATTTTTTGGGATACATTATGGGCTATATAAGACATGTTTTTAGGCATCCGTTGCATCTTATAATTAAGATTACAAGTAAAGGTCAACCTATATTCTACGTTCAAGTAAGTGTTCCAAAACATATGCATAATTTTGAATGTAATTTCAATAAGATTTGATTTTATTTAAAAATTTGTTTGCCACATTGTGTACAACAAAAATGCATAAGAAACTGTGCATATAATGAAAAAATAACAGCTCTGTACGTAATCCATCCTCAATAACTTTCTCTGAACTTCTCTATCCTTGAATATTTCCCTCAATTCAACAACTTCGTTTATTCTTAAAACTTGTAATGTTTTTGTTTTTCACAAAATCATCTAAAGCATTTAACCACGTCTTACGTGGCTTACCCCTTCCTTAGGATCAACACACACTAAATTCATATATCTGCTTCGTCAATGTATCCACACTCTTCATCTTAGGCTGTCCAAAACAACGTAGGGAACTTATTTCATATTTACCTCATAGATTATCTTTCGAACCCCGCTCCTTCAGCACCTATTCATTACTAACTTTGTCCAGCCGAGTGTTTATGCACATGTTTCTTAGATATCTCATTTCAGCCAGATCCACCTTGCTCTTCTATACCTCTTAAGAAATCCACTCTTCACATCCATACAACAATGAAGGCGTTAACACACTTTTATATACTATCAGTTTTACCGCTTTCGATACTAATTCATTCTTTGCAATGTGTCACATATGCACTCACCCGTCTGTAGATTTCTCCACTCATACTTCGATTTTGTACAAAACATTCTGCCCAAATTCATGAAATCACTCACCTGCAGCGATAGTTTTACAATTATACTAAGATGACAATCATTCCTGATCCATCCTTAGTAAAAACTATTACCTTAATTTTGGAGACATTTATACAAAAATCTATCCATTCCTCCAGTTGCCACATTTAAATGATTTAATGCTTTCTTACAGTCACATTGTCCATTTGTAAACACACTGTGCTCTCACAAACATCCCACATGTACTTATCTATGAAGACATTAAACAATCATAGAGGCATAGCACAACTTTATATAGCTCCTTCTCCAATGTCGAACTATTCACTCAAGGCTCCATCCACCCAACACACACTTTAATTCCATCATGCACCGCCATAATTGCATTTAGTGAACATGCATCCACACCATACTCCTTCAGAACCTTCCATAACATACTCCTATTCACCTGATACTACACTGTCTTCAGATCAACAAATGCACACCATACTCCTTCAGAACATTCCATAACATACTCCTATTCACCTGATACTACACTGTCTTCAGATCAACAAATGCACACCATACTCCTTCAGAACATTCCATAACATACTCCTATTCACCTGATACTACACTGNCTTATAGAGATTCTTCCGAAAACTTTGCCTTGAATGCTGAACAAACTAATTGCACTACAATTCCTACATTCACTCTTACTGCCTTTGCCTTTGTACAAAGGAACAATGATAGCCTTCTTACAGTGACTTGGAACATTTGAAATCCCAGCACACACAATCTGGCTGAGAGAATCATGACAATATTTCACTTGTGATCCCATCTACGTCCGCAGCTTTGCCATTTCTTAACACTTTCATAGTTTTATATAAAATATATATTTGTATTAAAGATATGCTTGGTTTATTAGCATATTAATATTAATCAATACATATGTATGTAGTTTTAGTAAATTTTCCTCAATATTTTTAATGTTTCATTTAACCAAACTATAAATGTATATAGCATAGCTTAATATATGTTTTAAGTTTCAAATCAAAAACAGAAAACCGTATTAATATATTATTCACATTCTTATTTTCATACAATTAAGGGCTAATTTTTCTAGGGGGTCCGTTTTAAAATGTTAATATATCTTTAACCTATAACATATTTTATACGTATAGTGTGGATCCTTTATGGGGGTACATCAGATTACAGGGGGTCCGTGGGCCTCCTAGCTCTGACCTTTTTATGCCTTGCTATTTATCATGAAGGACTCGTCCTAAATATCCAATTTTTAACAAAACCAGTAAAGCCATTTTCGAAATATTTTGAATTTACAAAATAACAGCCATATGTAAACAACCTTTAAGTCAATTTTTTTTTCTGAAAATAAGTTTGCAATGATGATCATGTAAAACACTCAAATATGATATCCTATAAATTTTAGACAAACTCATAGATACATTTTTAAGAAATATCTAGTTTTTAAAAATTAATTTTTAGTAAACTACCCATGAGAGAACATTCTCCACCAAAATAAATATAAATTATTATTTGTCAAGTAAATACACCCCAGACATTTATTTTAAACCAAATTGTTTAAGCTATTTTCAAAATAATCCATATTTTTCAAAAATAGTGTTTGGTAAACTTACCATCTTTTAAGGGATGGAATTAAAATATAAAAACAGCTGAAGGTAATACATCTTAATGCTTAAATATAAAGTTTGAACAAAACCAGTCAAATCATTTCGGTCGTGGCACTAAGTACGGATAGACAACCCGTGGTACAGACAAAACTTACAGAAAAACTTACTTGAGCTCACAGTCAAAATAAATGTCAATATTCATCTTATTCTCGGGGTCAAACTTTTCAAGATTACAATATTTTATCTTTATATGATAAACAAAAAAAATATGGAAGAATGTGACGTTATAATAAGAAGTACTCTCATATAAAAGGCGAGGCTTTGGGGATGAGCGATTTACGTAAATAAGCCGTACCTCTATCATAATATAATAAATTAGAACATGTCACATGGGGCTGGGATCGATTCCCGTACCCAGGTGTCATTTTTCAATTTATTCAATTAGTAATGGATATGTTCAAAAATACCAAAGCGTTTTGTAAACAAAGTTATATTATAAGAATACTTTTATCTTAAAGCTTAATCAAGAAATATATAATTGTTAAATTAACATAAAAAGCATTGCCATACTTAATACCTGCTCCTGGGAAAACGCGGGAAAGATATTAAGTTAGCTCTTCCTGTGATAGGATCATTGGGGTTTTAATCCCGGCCGAGTATACTGATCCTCGTATTTCCTATAGGGTCTCCTGCTCAGACCTAAGAAAATGTGGGTACATTTAATATGCATTCTACGTTTATTATTCTTAAAAAAAAGTGTAATTTCTGGACCATTTATACGTTTAGCCAGATAGATGGTGACACGTTGATAATAGAGAAACTAAAAACCACATTTCACCTCTTCAAGTCTTCCTCATAGAGGATTGTTTATGTTGGTGGTTCTTTTACAAACCAGATGTCAAGCCTAGTTAATGTATTTTCTAGATAGGAGATAGTTTTATGAAACTAGCACTAATATTATATTATCAACAGGCCACTACTATTTTACCACTGACTCCTTTCTCATATATATATATATATATATATATATATATATATATATATATATAT
>CABFVX010001767.1:106710-122099 GCA_902151425.1 Timema shepardi
TATATATATATATATATATATAATGTGTAGGAGGATATAAAATTTAAAATATCAGTCCAGTAATCGCATTTAAATAATTATAATAATTATATTAGATGTTTCGGTTAGTTCTTTAAGGTTCAATATAGGATGGCAGCAAAATGGAGGATTAATGTAGTTAGCTATTTCGTGAATTTTTAAGACTCTGTGGGTCCGTGTGCTGAACCAGCCAATGCCAATCTGTGATTTTGTATAGAGATTTAAGACATCGGTGAGCTTATGTATACATAATTTCGTTCGTTTAACCGTTTGAAATAAAAGTCAATATTTACAGAATCTTTGAGAGAGAGTAATTATTAGTATCAGTAAAGGCCAAAGTTGGCATTAGCTCTTTGGGGTTAATGATATTGGCCTGTAAACAGTGTGTTTGTATTGATGAACGATACTTATGTACCACATATATACATCTTAGCATTATGACATCTCTAGCAGCTAAAATAGTTGCCATGGTTACTGGTAATGAGTTAGGCTAACCGTTTGTTTTATAATTATTAGTAATGCTACTCTCACTTATCAAAAAGAAATGTCAATTCTTACTGAACATCTTTGTTCAATGACAACTTTGTTTGTTAGCTCTAATAAAAGTGCCATAAAGTTCAAAGTTTCTTGTGATGTCAAATATTTAAATTTTATTTTAAAATAAATATATTAAACTAAAAAATATCCTTACGCTTATAATATTTTTAATGGTATACCTACCTACCCCAACAAAATATGAGAAAAATTTGAATGTCATTGAGTTACCTGATGTACCAGAATCACCCAATTACAAACAATAGATGGAAGTCCAATCATCTCCATTTTTGGAAATTTTAGATCTTGATTGTAAGTACATCATCAGATAATTATGTATAGCCCCTGATATTCCTGAAACTCTGGAAACGAGTCTCGAGAAATTAAAAAAATAATAATAAAAGGAAATTATGTTGAAACTAAACGAAAAATTTCAAATTTGAGTGTGTAAGTTAACTTGTGTGCTAGTGGATGAAAGCGAGCAAGGAATGGCAGTGAATTAGTGAATGACAGTGAATTAGTGAATGAATATAAACCGAATATGACGCAAAAAATAAAGTGGTTGAAAGAAAGTAGCTGGAGATGGTACGGGGGGCGGGGGACGGGGGGGTTAATGTTAATTCTTAAAGGAATATCCAGAAAAGAAAGCAAACTGAAGGAAAAGATTATTTTACACCAAAAGGCAAAATAATTCCAGCAAAAAGACTAAAGCCGCCTTTTAGCTACCGGAAATAGGTTTAGCAAAAGCAGAGGTCATGTTTCCAAGTTACTTTTATCTAACAAAAGAATCTCGAAATCAGTTTATCGCTGCTAATGTCAAAGAGTATGAGAAAAAGTATCTGTGACTAGGACTAAGTGAAAGAAGATGAGTTAGGTGACAGTTTTCACGTTCGTGTATACTGAACAAAGGATTTTAACATAGATAAGTCTTGGAATTTTTCTTTACAAAATTTTAAATAGCATTAAAGAAAGCGAGAGAAGTTACAGCAAATATTTGAATACAGTATTTCTGATATTTGTACTGTGGATCAGAGAGGTAAGCTCCACTTATACATAAATGTTTGAAGAGACCAAGCGGGGTACAAGATATCACATTCCCATGTATTCATCTCCTTCGAGTTATCACTCCAGATAACATGAGAACCAATAATACCTATCCTCAGAATGGTCCATAGCTAGGATGTGTTATCTTTAACTATAATATTACAGTGTACACGCCCTTCCCTACACCCTTGTATCCTAAAGTTGATATATTAATATAATTATTTGGTTTGTGAATGTAATGGTTATCTTGGTACAGTATAGAGTTAAATTTATTTTGTGTTTATAAGTTATAGTTAACCTTTAAAAGAAATGTCAATTTTTAAAACACATTCAAATTATATTTTATTTAGTATATTGTGTATAAGTTAGATTACTTTCGCCTTTTGAAACATTGTTTAAGCCATTAAAGGACTAGATTTAAACTTACTTTAGTATTAAGTTATTTAATATATTAAAAATAACAGAACTACGTTATATATTTCCCGTGCGAAGAACAGGTATACCAGCTAGTGTCTCATAAAATAGATAGTGTCTTAAGCCACGCCCAGACTAGAACAGAACAACGCACATGTTCGTTGTTAGGTTTACTGTCGCCAAGTGTCCAGACTTGAACAGAACAACGCACATGTTCGTTGCTACGTTTGCTGTCGCCAAGTATCCAGACTAGAACAGAACATGTTCGTTGCTAGGTTTGCTGTCGCCAAGTGTCCAGACTAGAACAGAACATGTTCGTTGCTAGGTTTGCTGTCGCCAAGTGTCCAGACTAGAACAGAACATGTTCGTTGCTAGGTTTACTGTCGCCAAGTGTCCAGACTAGAACAGAACATGTTCGTTGCTAGGTTTGCTGTCGCCAAGTGTCCAGACCAGAATAGAACATGTTCGTTGTTAGGTTTACTGTCGCCAAGTGTCCAGACTAGAACAGAACATGTTCGTTGCTAGGTTCGCTGTCGCCAAGTGTCCAGACTAGAACAGAACATGTTAAGTGATCCACCACATTCAGGGTGGTGGATCAATGTTAACCTTATGGGAGAAAGTGGCCCAGAACTGTCAATTCATCCACTACTAAGTGTCCAGACTAGAACAGAACAACGCACATGTTCGTTGCTAGGTTTGCTGTCGCCAAGTGTCCAGACTTGAACAAAACAACGCACATGTTCGTTGCTAGGTTCGCTGTCGCCAAGTGTCCAGACTAGAACAGAACATGTTCGTTGCTAGGTTTGCTGTCGTCAAGTGTCCAGACTAGAACAGAACATGTTCGTTGCTAGGTTTGCTGTCGTCAAGTGTCCAGACTAGAACAGAACATGTTCGTTGTTAGGTTTGCTGTCGCCAAGTGTCCAGACTAGAACAGAACATGTTCGTTGCTAGGTTCGCTGTCGCCAAGTGTCCAGACTTGAACAGAACATGTTTGTTGCTAGGTTCGCTGTCGCCAAGTGTCCAGACTAGAACAGAACATGTTCGCAACGTTTTCCCATGTTTGGTTGGTTTTTTTATTATTTTTACAAGCGAATAAAACTGACATTAAATTAAACAACTAAAGAACTAAAACGCTCGTGTATATATATTAATCCATACAATTTTGAATTATCGTATTTAGTTAGAGATCGTTACAAATAAATTTAACAAATCACTTTAATTATTAACTTTATTAATATTAATTTAACAACAAACTGCTCCAATTTGGTTAAAAAAGTTTCTGGAATTAAAAATTTGATAACAATCATACTATTAAGTCATAATAGTAAAACGAGGTATGCCAACTGAGAAATTAACAACATGTAAAATATGTGCAGCATCATTAATAGAAAATCAGGTAAAAAGAATGCCTTTAGCCCTCCCCCTACCTGCCTTGGTGGCCGCAAGTTCTAGGGTGTTACACTTGACTGCCGAGGACGGGTCGATCAGAGATATCTCCCAGTCGGGTTCTGTAAACGCGTTTTTCCTAAATGGTTTCCCTACGCTCTCCAAGCAAATATGGGTGCACTTCTTCGAGATTACTCCTATTTCATCCTTAGCCCAGTAATGTAATTAGTGCCTAGGCATATAACCTTAACGGGTAGTAAGACGAGGTGCTAAAAACATCCTCCGCTGTTTTCTCTAAGTACCCTACCTAGGGCGTATTTTGCTCACCGAGGTCAAGCAAATAGTTAACCAACAAACGTTATATAAATATATATTTATATATAAATAATAATTTGTATATAAATATATATTTATATATAAATAATAATTTGTATATAAATATATAAAAAAATATTTGTATATAATATATATATATATAATAACTTGTATATAATTTCTTAACTTTTCCTGTACTGATGGTATCTTTTCTTTTTCCTTTCTAAGGGTGGCTAACATAATTTCCATTTTTTTACTCCCTCGTTTTCATCCCTGCCCATCACGGCCCCAATCTCCTCCACGCATAATATTTTTTATTTTATAATAATAATAATAATATTTAGCACCGCGTCTTACTACCCGTTCGGGTTATACGCTTTAAGGACTAATTACGCTAATGGAATAGGATCGGGAAGGATGAATTAGAGGAAGTGAACACGCATTTACGTGGAGGGAAAGTGTAAAGCCATTTAGGAAAAAACCACCCCCAGTTCACCCGACCGAGATTCGAACCTCGGTCTCCCCGTCCTCAGCAGTCGAGCTCAACACGACAAACGCGTTAGCCAACTACGCCACCGAGGCGGGTATTTTATCATAGTGATCTAGATATTTAGGACTCCCGATTACCTGGTGTGGCTTATACAGCTCTATGAGCTTAATTTGCTCTTCTTTTGACCAATTATTATTACTATTAATATAACACACACACTAAGAAATAAACTCACCAAAGATATGTAGACCTACAAAAATAAAAACCCAAATGTGAGCCCACTGCTGTCCGGCCAGTGATTGAATGTTCGGGGAAAGTCTCGCTTATACGTCCAGACTAGAACAAGACCGACCGCTGGTGGACCGGGGCCGAACTAAACAACGAATACATTGTGTTACAATGTTCTGTTCGTTAAACCGTCCACACTTGTCTCGAACATGTTATGTTCGTTGTTCTGTTCGTTAAACCGTCCACACTTGTCGCGAACATGTTATGTTCGTTGTTCTCTTCAAGTCTGGCCCACGATGTTGGTTTAAACTGGCCAATTTTCTATTCCGTTTTCAAAATTTGCTGTGATAAAATTCATTAAAAATATTTCAATTAGAGTGTAAACTGTGCTTAGTTCAAACTAGTTTGTTTGAAAGTTAGATGTTTATTTTATTAGTTCTTATAGCTTCAATTTCTCGCATCATTTTTCGTAGCCCTCTACCAGGAAAACCAATTTCTTGACACTGGGTATTTGAACACCACGCCACTATTACTACTAAAACTCTCTTACTATAGCATTTTTCACTGTAAAAAAGCATCGATGATTAAATTAACAAAGGAAATAAAATAATAATATATTGGTTTCTCAAACGTATTCAAATTATTTTCTAAATTCAATTTATTCAATAAACAAGAATTTATGTCATTACATTATATAACAGCTTTCATAATACAAGTATATAGCTCTGATTTTAAAAAAATACAAAAAATCTTTCTATATCTACTAACAAAAATGTTAAACATTTTACAAATAATAAAACACATTAATCAAACTTTCATTCGGTTTTTCAGTAATGTAAATGAGGTCCCAGTTCGAAATAAATACAGCTCCATGTTTTATTTATAAAACCAAGAGGGTTTTTTTGGGGGGGAGGGGAGGGGAACATGTATATGTAGCAAAACTAAGTATTTCGTTCATGATCATTTAATCTCAATTATTATTTCCTCTTTAATACCAAAAATAATTATTGGAACAGAAAAGTATGTTTTAATGCATATAATATCGGACAGTTAAATAGTATCTCTTTGATTAAAAATATGATTTTATAAAATAACTATTAAATGGTTTATGTTAGGATTAAAAACATTCATTTCAAGGTAGTTTTTTTTTCTCTAAGCGATTGGTAGCGTCAGCGAAAACATTTATCTTACAATTCATGCTTGGTTAAATAAAAACAAATTATTCAACTGGTTTAAGAAGCTCTTCTAATTCAAAATATTTATAGCCTCCCAATTTAAAAAAAAATATATCTACCAGACAACCAATATTTAAATCACAAATGAAAAAATACGATAAGAGGTTCATTATAGATCGATCATTTTGAAATATCAGAAATAATTTAATTTTTGCATCAAGTTATCTCATTGTCTAAATTTTAATGACTTTAATTTTATAGCACTTTAAACTTTGTTTAAAATATTGAACGATTTTCAATACATATTTTATCCCAATCAGAAAGTTTGAATCTTAGATATATTTGAGATTATACATTTTTTCAAATTTGTTCTCGGTTCAAATGTGGTTTTCCCGGATTACATGGTGGATCCACATGTCTGCATGGAAACCTCTAACAGTTTCCTTAATTCCCGCAGGAATTCCTCCACAGGAGGTTTCCGACAGAATTCTCACCACGTACCACGTGCACCCGTCAATTAGTACCCCGCAGATTTAGGGGGGGCTTTGTGATGGTGGCGGAGGGGGCAGAAGCGAGCGGGGAGCCTCATGACTACTAGCTAAACTTTTACCCTTGTTTCACACTTTCACTTTAGAAAGAAAACTAGTTTTTTGATCAGTTTGAGTACTTTTAAGCCTCTTCTCAACTTATAATTGAAAATATAAATATACGTCATGCGATTCCTAACAAGTTTCTTAAACAAGTTTTTTTTCTTCTGATTTTATGCAAAAATGACTTTAGTTTTCAAGTTACCGAGCAATTGATCAGAAAGAGAAGAAAAAGTGTGGGAATAAGTGGAAACATTTCATGCGTGTCATAACATATTAAAAAAATGCTGTCGATGTTTAAATCTTATAGTATTTATTAAAAAACTGAAATAAGAACTGAGATTAGCCATTAATGGAGAACTATGTTGACATCCATGCCACACAATCAGTCGGTTGAGCGAGCTAGAATCGATGTGCAAATAAAGTAATTACGCAATTAAACCTAGAAAATATTTTTAAAAATATTGAAAAATTAAAAATAAAATAAAAGCTCTATATTGTATTATTTGAAAATTGGGTAAGATTTTTTTTTTTAAGAGTGGTAACAGAATTTCACAAAGCTATTAATTTATCAGGGATTTTTCGGAAAGTGAAAGGAATTCAAATTAATACAATTAGAGATCCGATTCAATTAAGTGAAAACATATAATTCAGGGTTTTACTGATCAATGAGTACCCAGGTTTGACTCTCAGCGAATCCAAAATATGTGCTATTGATGAGATTGAGGCCTGCTCCTTGCCATTTATGAAATTACGTAGGAGGGACGGGTTATGTATACCATAGAATCAAGTCCGTTTTTAAGTCATATAATGTTACAGTAGGCTCAGATAACTTGCGTTGAAATAATAATAATTATAAAAATTTGCACTATGGTATTGGTTTAAGAAATATTGATATTTATTTTAACTTAAGGGGTTTTCATTCACTAAACCAATATCAGCTTATAGCTTAAATGGGTTGTAAGATGTGGTGCTAAAAATTCCACCAATATCTTAACTCAATGCATGTGTTTAACTAATTAATCGTAGCTAAACTTATTTCTTACTACACGAGAGTATATTTTGAAAATATTTTCCCTCAGTACGACTCACAAAATGAGTAGTGAGAACACACAGTCTCAAAAAAATAGAAATAAACTTTATTTAGTTGCATTTAGAATAAAAGTAAAAAATATTATAATCTAATGTGTATCAAATTATAACATAAAAAAAATTAAAACCCACGACGATCTCAAATTTCTTGTTTCTATGTAGGTACTCTGTTTATAGGGATAAATTTCAGAATAAATAATCCATTCAAAACTATTTAAATCAAAATCTCATTATTGTATGCACTGTTCATGTACATTAAACTTAGTACGGAATTAATTCTATATATTATCTTACTCAAATAATTATTGTATTATTATTTATAACTATATACATTTTGAAGTATGTTCTTCTTTAACTTAATAAACATGTAACGTTTTAAAGGTGAGATATATTCGTTTCCATGAAATCGAACACAGCTAAACAAAGCGTCTAGTTTGCAGGAGTGATTATGACATTTTATATGTTAAAAATGAAAAGTTATTAAGCTCTACTTTGTATTATCTGCTTGCTACTACATAAACAAATATGTAGATAAACTTTTCTAACCTGTAATTGTTACAGCTCTATACTTTAATTTTCTCTTTTGAAACATTTACAGTATACATACATACATACATACATACATACATATACATATATATATACATATATACATACATACATATATATATATATATAATCATTATTATAGCTATCGTAAAGTAATACTTTCTAATGAATTTTCTCAGCGTTGGTGATTGTTATCATATCTGAAAAGGTTAGTAATTATGTATTGAACCTTTTATCTAAATATACCTTTCATAAATATTTTAGACATCTTAGAAAAGGTCAAAATTCTCTTTGAGTTCGAAATTATTTTTAGTCTGATAAATAATTCACCATAAACGCTTAATCCAATAAAATAGACAAATGGAAATTCATATTAGCACACAATAAATTTTGAATGATGTATTTTTATGTCTGTCTATTTCTTATGAGGTATATTATTGCGAGCCCTAAGCAACACAATACCACACTAAGATTTTTTTGGTTAAAATGGTATTTCCAAAAAATTTCAAAAAGGAAATCCAGAGAGTTAGAACCATTCAAATTATTCTAAAGTGTAAGGGCAGCATATCTAGGTATACTCTGATTTTGGTAGGATGAACATTATCTAGTAACAACTAAATTTACTAAAACAATTTTAGTCTATTAATACATCTAGTCATACCATCTGCAAATGTTGCCTTTGATAGATATTATCAATACCTATATAATAAGAAATATTATATAGTAAGACGTTATCAACGTTGGTCGCAAGAAATATTTTTGAACTTTTTAAAATGCTTTTCCCATCAAAATCAGCCCTTACTTCAATCGTACGGTGGTTTCTAGCTTTGTTAAATCTTAATAATAAGTATATAAATATTATCTATCTTGTTGGATATATTTGTGTAGGCTATACGACACTGTTGACCTGTAAATAGCTAGGATACAAAATTATTAACATCATTTTGGATAATTCGATCACTTAATTTAAATTAAAACTTAATTAATTTACATAATAATATGGCAGATAGCTTTGTTAACACTATCGTAGAGAGCTGTTATAATAAATACTATGTTACTGAGCTGTTTTTATAATATGGTAGAGAACTGTATTAATGTAATGGTAGAGAAGCATGTTAATACCATGGTAATGGTTTCTCAGAAGTAGATAATATTGTATTGGTCACTCGGGAGTAAATACTATGTTATTGGCTACGTGGGAGTAAGGTTTAGTAAGGGACATCTGAATTAAAATGGGATACAGCTATTTTGTGATTTCAACAAATATCCAGTATCAAGATCAATACATATTAGTACTTTATTAACATACTTGGCTATTCATAGTAAAATAGGGAAAAATAACCCTAATAATGGTTTCTAATAGGTACATCCATAAGTAAGCTAATATATGTTAAATAATTAATTCAATATTAAATAATTTCTATAATCAAGTTTCATAAAAAATATATAAGAATATAACTTCAAAGACTGGCATAATGAATATTGTATCATTACTCTATGAAACGTGTAATACTTTAGTAATCCATTTAGTCAAATTTTAAAATAAATATCAAATTGAAGTATAATTACTTTTAAAATGAAAACTAATTTCATTTTATAAAACGGGTCCTAAAAGGTATGTATCAAAACGTGAACTTAAACTTTCACTTTTAATTTGATAAATAAATTTGAGAAGACTTTTACAAACATAAAAAAACGATATTATTCAATCTAAAACCAATTATAGAATGACGTTTAAATACACGTATAAGCTTCTTTAAACTGTAATCAATAAAAAGGTCACCTCCAATCTCGTGCTATCAAGAATTTCTTCATGAATGTGTACCATCTCGTGCAATCAAATATTCAGGCAATATTATTAAGTAGAGAAAGATTGGCTCATGACTTTGAATCGCTAACAAATATTTTTACATTTTTGAAGTGGGAACAACCTTCATAACGCTTACATTCAAATTAACTAATTAGTAAGGTTAGGTTATGTTAGGTCAGGTTAGACAAAGACTTGATTACAGGAGTGGGAGAGTGGTTGAATATGACACAGTGACGTGGACCTACCCTAGTACATGAGAGATGAACGAGTCACTCAAGAAGAGGGGAAGGGATTTTTAAAGAGTCGCTAGCGATTTAAAATCGAGAGCTATTCTTTCTTTTTCAATACTCGAGATTGGACAAATAAGAATAATGTATGCTTAATAATACTTGACAAATAATTGCGTGTGTGAGCTGGGACAAATTCAGGTAGAAATCTTCTGGTAAACGAGATGGGCATGGACCAATAAAAACATGAATATGAATGATTTCTTCTACTTTATATTATCCACCCATTTTTACCACGTCTAAGTATCAGCACGGAATTTAAACTTACATTACGTTAGGCATCAGGACTGTCAAAGACAAGGCCACCAGACCTCATGCAGCCCAAAAAATGAATTTGTTCGGTCCTCCTGTGGGTTACGATATTTGATTTCCACCCGCGGAATAATGAAAACTCCAGGAAAAACCTAGCTTCCCAAGCACGACTTCAAATATATTTCATTGTGTGAGCCTTATACAACATCTCTTTTCATGCATGCACAGGCTCTGCATTGTAAAGATAAGATATGAAATTCATCCGGAATTGTACGATTTGCAATCAGACGCTTTCTCTACTGACAGAATAGAAAAATAAGATATTTTTAATCACTACCAAGAGAATAGGGGAGTAAGGACATCAAAATGTTCTCAATGCTCGGTGTACCGTAGCTACAAGCATTTTCGCCACATTAACTCCACCACGTATAAAAGTGCAGTTACACTTACCCCGTTTAGCCGGAAAACCAGCACTACTCATGGGTCCTCCGAGCACATCAAAGCTCCTCTCACGTTAAACAAGAAAAACAAGACTGTTTCCTCGGAAGGTTACGTAGTTCGGCTGAATTTTTCCGAGTAGCGGACGCTGCGCAGGCGCTAATACTTTGAGAAAGATGTTCTCTTGGTGAACACGTGGTTTTCCTAACCCCCCGTATTATCTCCCTCTTGACTTTGTGTACAGACGTCAATGAGGTAAACTCACGCTAACTTATTGATAGTGATATCATTGAACTTGTGTATCCACCCTCCCTTATTTTCCCCACAGTGCAAATCTGAATATAGGCGTGTACCTGGAAAGGATGTTTTTAAGATTTAGGATCTTTCTACATGTAAGTCTACGTTATATTGGAAAAGCATTATATAATTTTTAAACTGGTGAAATGTTAAATTGTTATTTAGTTATGTAGGGACCGATTTGGATTTGCTTCAGCATATTTTTTTATGAATAATTTTACTAATTTAGTTTTTTTGGGTAATTAGGTTTGTTATGAATTGAGGCATATTTTTGGACTTATCTCTTTAAAATTAGATTCTATGGTAGTATAATCAAGTCAAGTTTTTTAAATTTATATTTGTAGGGTATATTACGCTATTATGATTGAGATCCTGTATTACTGTGCTAGTCGTTCTAAATAAAACTTATATGTATTGTTATCTTACTTTCAATTGTTACGCAAGGAGAATTTCTATTAATGTTTGTCGACCGTTATTATACACTCGGTATGCTTGTAAGAGCTATATTAAACATTTTGTGTAGGTTTCCTCGCGTCACGGGTAGTTGGATGATAATAATATCTTTACTTATTTCTAATGTAGCTAGGTGTATAGTTAGGAGCATATTCCTACTAGGTGATATGGATAAGATAGGAGATGTGATACAAATATACTTCCCAATATACGTGTTTCCCAACTTCCATTTCTTTTCAATTATTGTTTACTATAGTTTAACTTCTGGCGCGTGTATAAATTGGTTATATCAAATTATAGTGAATGTTCTTTATATTTGATTGTGCGTTTAATACTCTGAAAATGTATAGTAATTTCTCGTACATAATTACATTTATTCTCTTCCCTATGTGTATTGCTGCTATTGAGCATAGCCCGCCATTAAAAAACAATCTAAATTGCTAACAATTTTTATCTTAAAACATAATTAACAAACGCAAATAGGATTTATTCTAATATCTTTCTTCAAGGTTTGCCTACACGGACATAAAAGTGCTTTATATCCCCACTCTGGTATTTTTTTTAGCACCACCACTTACTACCCATTAGGGCTATACCCTTATTTTGTATTTAAGCGGACGGGCTAGGGATAAGGTAAGTTGAATTTCTAGGAAGTTAATCACCATTCTCGCGGAAAATGAGTTATAAATCTTTTATGGAAAAACTATGCCGACCGGAATAGAATCATGATATCCCGATCATCGGCATTCTATTATATTGCGAAATATAGCACGTTAGTATATTTATTGAAAAAATGTATATCATATATTATAATATATTATATAAAATCTATTTATTATTTATAGATGTATATTATTAACATATATATATTATATTAAAATATTTCATATACTATATAAATTATATTATAAATATATTGCATATATTTCACGTAAATGAAACTAATCGGAAAGCCGCACAACTGTCAATACTATTAAAGTATGTTATATTATTCTTAAAATGATTATATATGGCATAATTATCTATTATAAAATATAAAACATATATTTTATGGATATTTAACTTTAAATATAAACTGTATAATATATAAATTATATACAATATATTTTATATATCGCGTATCCTCTCTTTGTTCTTTTCCCCCGACTTTAATCGAAAGTAAGACAGACAGACAGACCTTAGGCAGGATAACCTCCGTCTTTCTAAATCCTTGGCTATAAATTTTCATGTAAGAAGCTGTCGCTGTCCAACATTTAAGTCCCGGGCGCTTTCCTTTGCGAGCGGTTCGTAATTATCTTCTCAGACGCACCAAAAGGAGCCTAGAGTGATGCTTAAACGTAATACAAGGGAATCTAAAAGAGAGTTAATGTGCCACGCATAGAAATACATAAATCAAATATAATGAAAATTAAAAATGTAATTTACTATAAACTCGACCGTAAAGAGCTATTTAGATGTTTTAATATATACCTCTTATTTCCTCAACATGTCGAATTTCGGAGTATAATTATATACTTTATTAAACACTTAAAGTATAATTTTAGATTTTATTTAAGGTGTATAACTAGATAAGTAATAGATCTATTATTTTTTAACTATCTTGAATTATATTTAATAATGATACTAACTTTCGGGAAGTGATAAATTCTATTTTAATATATTAAAAAATATTTCTCTTAGATTAAAATTTAAGTCAAGATTTTAAATAAAATCCAAATTTACCAGATCTTTTTGATTTTCATTAATATTTTGTTTGTGCCCTTTAGGCTATATTTTATTAATATTTGAGAAATATCATATATATGTATGGGATTAGGTATTATATTGACAACATAAATATATTATTCGCTTTTTTCCAACTTTCTTATATGCAATTATTTATCTTTTTTCAAATCTGGTATAATGGGTTCTTGAACTTTATTTAGGATATAGAAACGTAACGTTGGGCAATCTATTTTAAAATCAAAATAATTTATATGCAAATAAGATTATTTTTACTATTTTTTAAATATGTTATTTGATATATAGTGTCATGGAAATAAAATTATAACAACGAGAAACGAATTGCCACTCTAGTTTTGTTAGTAAAGACCCATACAATTGAATCCCGACTACGGATTGAACTCTCGTATTATCAGGGTGTCATGTCGCTATGAGCCATAAGGCTAGAACAATAATCTCACTCTTTCATAGCCAACATATTTATTTGACACATTTGAAGAATTTTAGGCTAGAAATAATTTTCGATGAAGCGTTCATTATGTGCTGTGATTCCTGAAACGCCTGAGCACTGTTTCATTACAAAACCATATCATATTACCCGGAAACATTTTAAAATATTAGCTTCATACACATGAATAAATAATTGTAAGTATCGTGTTTTTAAATCGTCTGTTTTTATGAGCTTAAAACCTACCTAACCGAATAAAAGCGTTCACTAACAAAGACTATTGTACATGCACACTAGTGCGCCATGGGACGGAAAGCACATCTACACTAATATTATAAAGAGGAAAGATTTTTTTTTGTTTGTAACGGATAAACTCAAAAACTACTGGACCGATTTTAAAAAATTATTTCACCAATAAAAAGCTACATTATAAGCGAGTAAAAGAGGCTATATTTTATTTTGAAAATAATTTAATTGATTCCTCATAAAAACGTCAATAGTCACTCATATTTTATGGTAGAGTCTATGATGATTCTTGAATATGTTTGTTGAAAATAATAATGTTAGGGGGAGGGGGAAGGGTATAGTCACAAATAAACTCACTCAGACAGAAGCTGTCCTATTTCTCGCAAATTTATTCTTATACAAATGTTATAAAAAACACAGATTAAGTTGCATACATCAACGTCCACATTATAGGACATATCAATTTTGTAATATATTCCCCACTAGAAACAAATCTGTTTCACAAAAGTAGAGATATCGCTAGACGATGAAGTTCTTGGTGAATCTCACTTAATAAACACTTTATTTCTTGTCTAATGTTTATTTAGTAAACTTACATTTATTATACTACTATAAAACGTTATTAAATATACTATGCTGACATCAGATGACTCTATTAGGAAAATTAAAGTGATTCCTTAAATTTTAGGTAGTAAATATAAAAATAGTAAACAAAAACCAAAAGTAAGATTTTTATTGCATTAATATTATTAATTAATTAACATTTTATCTAGTTATTGCTACATAAACTCCACGGTTTAACATTCAAGTTTTTACTATTGTTATCAAGCACAAATTTGTAGACGGGAATGGACGAAACAGTGCGTGTATAAAATAATTATTGAAGGAAGCTAACGCTGTAAAATTAACTGTAGGAGGCCTACGCACATAACCGTAACAAATATCATATTATAAATTTGAAGAATGACACCTGGACACGGGAGTCAAACTCCAGAACCTTGACTTGGTACACTAATGAACTACCACTGAGATATCCAGAATACGTACAATTATTGAATGTCGTAAGAGATGCACAGATTCTTATAGTTATTTATCTACCACCATTTATTGTTTATAGCCACGCATATAATATCAATATTAACGTATTGCTTTTTTTAACACCCCATTTTACTACCCGAGCGGGCTATAGACTTATGTAACTACTAATTTCACCAATGGTTTTAGGGATTATGGAGGTTATACTTATAGGAAGTGTACCTGCATTTGCGTGCAAGGAGAGTGAAAAAATCACTTTGGAAAAACCTTTCAGTACATCCGACTGAGATTCGAACCTCGATCTACTCGTCATAGACAGTCTAGTCTACTGATTAGTGCGTTAGACTATGCGACCCAGGCTCGGATTAGCCCGCTGGCCCACCAGCTGTCGGGCCGGTGCGCCCTTAAGTTTCTCTAATTTGCACCCATGCCCCAAACCCCCCTCCCTCTTTGCGAAAAAAATTTCAATGATTAAAATAAGGAATTTAAATTTTTAATAATACTCGAATAATAAAGAAAAGGTGGAACCGTGAAGGCGAAATTAAATTTAAGTGAGTACAAATTTAGGG
>CABFVX010001767.1:122281-143724 GCA_902151425.1 Timema shepardi
CACACACACACACACACACACACTTATCCATTTCTAATTTCTATAATGAACTTATTTTGACTAAAAATAACATCAAAAGTATTATTATATCTTTAGTGGGATTTATAACAGCGTCTTATTATAATTGGGATATGTAAAGTTAAATTCATATAATAAGATAGAAATTTAAATTTTCGGAAGTTTGGCGTGAAATGAAAATATATTTTGAAATGTGAGGGTGGGTGGCTTTAAATGGACTTGTATTTGGCGCTGATAAAGTCGGGTTTATTAGAGGTGATTGGGGGTGTGATATTTACCCTTCCTTTTCTCAAAGAAAAAGCCAGTTTTCTCAGGACGGATGTTGTTGAGACAGGATGTATCCAAATAGTCCAAGGATCCTTGCCACGGATATAGTAGAATATCTTTTACAATTTATTCCTCAAGTGGTTGAGATTTTGATAATATAGTTCATTTATCCCATGAATGTTTTTTATACTGTATTTATTGAAAATAACCTATGAAATTTGGAATATTCAACAAGGCCTTGGGTCACATAAGAGAAATAAAAATAATTTTATTTTGGAAGTCCTTGCGATAACCAATAATATTTATTATTAATAAATAGTATTGGGTTCTACCAGCATTCCCATTGTTATTTTACAATAAAAAGGAAAACTTTTTTTGTGTAAGTAAAAATATTTTACCCCCTCTGAAAAAGTCTGCGCCCTTTTGGAGGGCCCAGTTCAACCCTGACGCGACCCCCAAAGTAGTTCATTTAAATTAAGTATCAAATACTCACAAACATTGGTGAAATGGAACTCTTTTGAGTTCTAGATTTAAGAATATATATTTTTTTAAACAACTAAACATACATATATCACAGATTGAATGCTACGTCTTCATCTTAAAATAATTTCTTGTCTTAAGATTTACCAATGCAATAATTATTGTGTTTGTTTAGAATTTAGTTTGAAGGGTATTTAAGAATTTTGTTGAATATTACTCTTATTATCATTAAACGGCCTAATACGTTAGTTAAATCCATGGTTTGTTTGAAACAAAAACGTCTTGTTATAATACTATGATTTAATAGAATATTTGAATTACATAATTAATCACATCTGTTGTTCTACTATAAATAAGTGAAACTTTAAATTGCTTAGCAATGGAAACAGATATTCAAACTGGAAAATGTAATTCTATCAAAATAAACTTAAAAAACTATGTAAATATTTTTCATCTACAATAATCAATAATTTTATATTTATAATCCATTCCTGGTTCCACCAATACAAATACCTGTGTTGGATTGTTAATATAATTAGATTTTTGAAAAACAATGTACTGTACATATGTTGTCTTGTGTTAGTGCCAAGTTTAGTTGAAATTCGTTAATGCATTTGACAGTTATCACGTAGGATTGATACAGACAAATGAAATGCTAGATGATCAAATTAGAACAGAGGTTCGCTTTGCTCGGTCAGCGATGATTGTGTAGTTTGTTGCAAGGTAAACAGACTGATCCGTCAGAAATGGATTGGTCATGCTTGTACTTTTTATTTCAAGACTCGCTAGTTTCCAAAGAAGGATGAACATGTAGATAACTTGTATTTACAATATTTGTGATAAGAGTAATATTTATGATAATATAATTTCCTAATGCAATTTGTTGGAGTTGACAGTGTTAATATACATTCATCTATTGTGTCGCGTCCACATAACTTATTGTGTAATAATAGTCCTGTTGAGAAGTATCAAGATGGGAGGTTACATTCTTATTATATCTCTTTCATACATATGTTTAAAGTAATGTTATCTACAACGATGCTGAATTTGACCTTGAAAAGAGAATTATGTGTGTTGAAGGGGCAAGGCAGGCTGGTAGATTGAGAGGTTTAACATATTTTTTACAATTCTGGCTCTACTTGTTTTTGAACACCAGTTTTTTTTATCGTCCCAAGTTTGATATTTGATTGTATATATTTAGGGAAATGTTAAATAATCGTGGGAGATGAAATGAATAGTGGCGTCTGATTTACAAGTTTGAATTTGGCTTCAGCTATTGAGGTATGTGAAATAATGTCTAGTATGTGATGGTAGCATTGTTGTAGCTGTAAATAATGTATATTATATGATGGTAGCCTTGTTGTAACTGTAAATAATGTCTAGTATGTGATGGTAGCATTGTTGTAACTGTAAATAATGTCTAGTATGTGATGGTAGCCTTGTTGTAACTGTAAATAATGTCTAGTATGTGATGGTAGCCTTGTTGTAACTGTAAATACTGTCTAGTATGTGATGGTAGCCTTGTTGTAACTGTAAATAATGTCTATTATATGATGGTAGCCTTGTTGTAACTGTAAATAATGTCTAGTATGTGATGGTAGCATTGTTGTAACTGTAAATAATGTCTATTATATGATCGTTGCCTTGTAACTGTAAATAATGTCTAGTATGTGATGGTAGCATTGTTGTAACTGGAAATTGAACACTAAGTTAGACCTCCCTGGTCTCCACTTACGCCATCCATATTAAACACACATATTTACTTGGCTATACGGCTATCAGTTTTCTATGCACACAGTAGATAGCTACCGTACCTGAAATAGGCCGAAAATTAAAAAAAATAACGGGGTGTTGTTTTTTTAAAATGCAGCCTAACTGGTGATGAGTGTAATAATAATAAGAGGGGTGACCTGGCAGTCTAGGGGTTAAGTGTCGAACTTCTAAGATGGAGGTCCGGGGTTCAATCCTTGATTCCAGCACAGGTTTTTCTGATTGCCAAACCCTTCCTTCATCTCTGATAAGACGTGGATTATCCAGGCCTCCACCGTGGTTCGGATACCACGTTAAACTGTAGATCCTCCATTTCATCTCACAATCACCCTACCATTACACATTAGCGTAAGTGCGTATAACCCGAACGGGTAGTAATACGCGGTGCTAATGATAATAATATAAATAATAATTAAGTGTTTGCAGTGTTCATTGTTCACACCATATTGGCATCTGGAACGCAGAAAGAGCTAATAACTGAGCTCCAACCAATTTTAATATAAGATTGTGTAAGAACATGTATTAAGAATTTTAGTAATGAGTCCTCTAATGAACTAGTAAATGACTGTTTATTGTGGTTGCTAGGGGTAAGGATTGCTCAGTGATTACTGGAATCTCTTAGTGCAGCTATACTTGTTAATCTTGTTTAACTTAAACATCTCCCTCTTATTTTGGCTTTTGTTTGTTTTTAAATTCAACCGTGATAAATGGACTATATTAATACAAAGTTGTTCACGACACCAAATTATAGCACGAGAAACATAGTAGACGCGGTCTCAAAGGAAAGCATCTGTACTGATTATTGAGTGTCTCGTGTGTTGTAGGTGAACATAGCTACAGTAGCCCCGTGGCTTCTTTGGTGCTGACTGACAGCTGCTAAACACATGTTTTTGCAGATCATATGGTTCGGCGTAGGAGATACATAATTTGGTCTGGTAACTTTTCAAAGCTGTCAGTCAGCACCAAACAAGTCGTGTGGGACGTATAGCTTGCTTTTAATTTATCCCAGGACCGAGTGGTTGAGACAGATACTAATCATGAAATGGTGGCAGATAATATGGTGGCTGGACTAAATGAGAATACTGACCTGTTGATGAAATACGCACAAAATTGTAAAGAGCACTTACTTACTACTTTTGGCTTACTCAAAAGAGTGCGCCAGCTATGGTCCTAAACTATCCTTTACTTGAAGATGGTTTGATGTGATATAAATTAGTGCTTTTCAAAACAATTCTTAAACTATGAATATAGATTTTATATCTGTTTAGAAATCGAGAAAGGTTTTTGAATTCAATATAATAAAAATACCCATTTTAATAAAACCGTAATACAACTTTAAACATATTTTTAACTAACAACCATAAAATAGATCACTATAACAATCATCAGATGTATAATCCTTTTCTGTGATAATCTCATCAAAAGGATTATTAAATATTCACGAATTATTGAGTGATATTTCGACAGTTTTAAACACTATTCAATAATCATTAGGGTGCTGGTTTTCTGTAATTTTCTAATCCAATTCAACACCAATTCAATTATTTTAATATTTTTTAATTACGTCAGGACATGCATGAATTATCCAATTCACTACATAGCGCACTCCCACTAGTGAGTGTTGGTAAATACATATTGAAGTAGGGATAAAGATTTGGGCATCAAATAAACCCTCCTACTTTAGTAGGTTGCCAAAACGTAGGTTTTAATGATTAACATTTATTTTTATAATAAGTTCCTTCTTATTCAAATCTTGCAAACTATCACACATTTAAATTCTTATCTCGTATTTGTATGACTAATCAGCTATATGACTGTTTGTATGAGCTATATCATGATATGAGAGATGAGTGGAGCTATGTGCAATTTCACTCATTTCAATTCAATCAATTCTGAAATAAAACAAGCAACAATTATATTTTATAATGCAATGAACCACAATGGACAATGCCTCAGGGAATTTACCTATTCTACAAAATATGTATTTTATTTAAATGTATAACATGAAGTAACAATAATTATTGTTAAAGAGGTGATAATATTTTAACAAACAAATATAAGATTATGATACAAGAAAAGTGTGGTCTACGCTGTCATCCCAAATTTACTTGAATAGTAACTAAAGTTTGGTAGTGAACTGTATTATTTATTAATTAATGAGGGAAATTAGTCTCGACAAAAACATAGCTACGGGTTTCTTCAAATAATTTCACTTGAAGCGTACGAATTTATATTCGCATATTTAATCCTAACCAAATATTGAATAGAATATTCCATACATTTTTAACGTGATTTGACAAACAATTAAATTTAAAATAGGATTCAGTGTAGTACAGTATAAAACAAAGTAATGGAAGAAAAAAACTTTTAAAATAAATAATAAAATAATTTAGTAGTGTTCAGATAAAAACATTAATTTGTTTATAATTTCAAGGAATTTATTTATATTTATTAAGTGAAGCTATACATATACATTTTACCCTCTTCCAAAAAAAAAATCGTTAAAATATGTTCTCTAAGTATACATTACCCATGAAATAAATGTATACAATATAGAACACACATACCAGTGTTAACATGGGCTACACGATCACATTTGTAACAGACTAGATCACCGCTAGCCCATAGTCTGAAATTCAAACCTTGACTGAGTTCAACCGAAGGGGGGGGGGGGGGTTGGTTCACCACGTGATTTATTACTGTATTTTCCCTATCTCTTTTCTGCACGTATGTGGATTAGCGCGCTCTAAGCTATCCTGCTCATTGATAAACCTTCAAATGTACGGTACAAAATATTCATGATAAAATACTTCAAGAGATATATTTTTTTATTAGCACAGCACAGAGTCTCACGACCTCTTCCGGTTATATTTTATGTTATAATAATGCTAATAGATTTTATGGATTAGGAAGGTTATGCTTGTAGGATATGTAGTCGCATTTGCGTAGAGGGTGAGTGGAACAATATTTTGGAATATCACCTCAGTACATCCGACCAAGGTTAGAACATTGATCTCCCCGTCACGGGTAGTCTAGTCTACTACGAGAGTAGCGCCTTAGACCATGTGGCCAACGAAGCTAGTAGAAATAATATTAAAGTAAATCTTATTATTATTAGCACCGCGTCTTACTACCCGTTCGGGTTATACGCACTTACGCTGATGTGTAATGGTAGAGTGATTGTGAGATGAAATGAAGGACCTACTGTTTAATGTGGAATCCGAACCACGGTGGAGGCCTGGCATTCCCCACATTCACAAGATGTCTTGTCAGAGGTGAAGGAAGGGTTTGGTAATCAGATAAATCAGTGCCGGGACCGAGGATTGAACCCCGGCCGCCAGCATAGAAGTCTGACACCTTACCCCTAAACCACCAGGTCACCAAAGTAAATCTTAAACTAGGTTGAGGTGGGTACACTCTAACCTAAATTCATTGTTTATTCTTTCGAGTTTGAGTCAAGCTTTATATGTTAAGGTATTATTAAACATCGCATTTGATAAATGCTTACTAAACAATTATTATAAAGTATTTACCTCCAAATAAACGAAATGTGGGCAGCCGAAACAAAGCTTCACAAAGAGTGGAAGTGATCTATAAAGTTTGTCTTGCAGTATCCCAAGAGGCATCCCTTGACACGTGGACCAAGTAAAATTGAATTAAAGTGTTTTATTCTCCTAAAGCTTCTTGCTTGTTGCTTCTTGTGATTCATCCTCTTTTCCTAAAAAAAAATAATAAAAAAAAGCTTCCCTAGTTTCTCCTAACCAAGTTACATTTTCTCCCAAAATCCCTCCCACTTTTATTCGATTACGCCACTGTTTTACTCCGCTCCCCCCCTAAACCTCTTTTAAACTGTGAATTTTAATCATTTTAAACCGAAGTGCATTAAAGGTTGTAATGTTTTCCTAGAATATTGACTAACTACCGAATTACGTTAAGAACTCTTACCAGCTTGAGGCACTTTGGTTTTCTTGATTTAAATATACTTTTTAAATATAATTTTAATATTCTCTACTGTCTATTGAGTCTTAGAAATAACATTTTGGTTTATTTGAATTATTTTTACCTATTTTAATATTAACGATTAAACAAATAAAAAGTTTAGTGGGCTCAATAAATGTTTGTTTGGATATAAAATATTTATTATTACAATGGGTGACCATTTTTAGACTTTTGATAAAAATACATCTTTGTTTTAAATATATATTGTTAATGGATATACTTCGCGTTATATTTTTATTGGTATGTAATAAATACTACAAACTTATTAACTTCTTAATAATCATATAGCTAAACCTCAAATAACTCCATTAAATACTGAATGATATTTCATATAAATACAAATGTTTTGAAAATCCTAAAAATAATTTTAAAAATTCTCGCAGAAATTTATTAATCTATGCAAGCGATGCAATTCGCTTTTATTAAAAAATAAATATAATGCTATAGCTAATTCAATAATTTCTTGAATACCTTTGTAAACACTTTTAAAACTTTTAGGTACTTAAATAGTAAATTTAATTTTGAAATA
Organism: Timema shepardi; assembly: GCA_902151425.1. Taxonomy (NCBI): domain Eukaryota; kingdom Metazoa; phylum Arthropoda; class Insecta; order Phasmatodea; family Timematidae; genus Timema; species Timema shepardi. Next base: position 129,345 of record CABFVX010001767.1, read on the forward strand.
GCCTTATTTTTAGCAAAAGCTAACAAATCATTGTTGCAAATTAATATTAATATTTAAGTATTCCTGGATGATAATGGTTTCTTCTACATTTGTTTCAACATTAATTAATTTTTGTTTCTCTTTTGTTTTGACACGTGGAAGTATTATGTCTTGATAGAAGGTAAAGCTTAACTTTTAGATTCCAATTTGAGAAGGAAAGTAAGTTAAAGACTAAATCAATAAAACACAAACCAAAGTCACGGTAATCACTTGTGTGGATAAAATCTAAACGCAAGCATTTGATTGAAATTGTTTTTAGGATGAGGTTAAAGAAATTATTTATGAAATAAAAGAAGAAATTAGCAAGAAGCTTAAACTATTCTAAAAATATTATTTTCTTTACAAAAAATATAAAGGGAATATTAATTCAGAATACAAAAAACAACGTGCTATTTTCGACAGGATATAAGTCTATGAGGATAGAAGATTTTGTTTAACTAAGCAATTAATTACTCCCGTGGCCGCATGGTCTAAGTTGTCACTCTCATGTTAGTGTATTCATTAGGCTGCTGATGACAGGGAGATCAGCTATTGAATCTCGGTCAAGTATACTAGGTAGGTTTTTCCAAAATTGTTTTACCCTCGCCCTCGAAGCAAATGCGGGCACACATCCTCTAAATTCAACCCTCCTCATCACTAACTCATTTATCTTAACTGGAACATATGCATAATAACGTGAATGAGTATTAAAACAGTGCTAAAAAAATCAAGCAATAAATTTAATATATTCGTTGTATATTTATTATTAGTAGAATAAATGACAAATACTAACATTTAATATTTATTTATCAGGAGGAATAGTCTAGAGTACGATACGTTACACTTACAGTGTCTTCTAAGTGTAATAAAAACACATTTCCACAACAGCACGGCGATGGGAGTGCTGGAGGTTGACGGAAGATTACACAAAACTACTATCCATACCACTCTCTTATAGCACCGCGTCTTACTACCCATTCAGGCTTCACGCATGTGTATTATCACGTCATGTGCTAGGGATAGGGAAGGTTGAATTTAGAGGAAGTGTAAGACATTTTCGTAGAGAGTGACTAAAATCATTTAGTAAATGTATCCTAATTGCCAACCGGGATTCGAGCTCCGGTCTCTGGTCATCGTGACTCCAGTCTGTTACGAGGATGAGGCCTTAGACCATACGACCACTGAAGAGAGTTACTTTAAAAGTGTGTCTATTAAAACACGTAAAGTAACGGTGTTCCTATGAGAATCAAACTGTATCTTAATATAAATAGTTTTAAACGTTTTATCACCATGAAGTGTTACTTTATAGTGGAATGGAACAATGCACAATACACACAATCATGTATTCAAGAGACTTTCCTCTTGAGTGGGAATGCAATACAACTCCCCACCCTTCACTTAGTATTACAATGAATCTCTCTTTACTACACCATGTAAATACTAGATAATTGTTTCCTCTGACAAAGTTTTTAATTGGATTTGCATTTTCTCTCTACTGCAATGCAGTTAAACATTATGAAACAAAATTTAAAACCGTATTTTAGCTCTATTTTGTCTTTGGTCGCTTAAATTCCTCTATAGTTAAATATTCTAAATTACTCAATCTGAAATTTAAGAATAAGAAATAAAGTTTATATTGGTTGTTCAGAATTTAAAGCATTGATATTAAGATTAGTGAAATATGATCTGTCATCTATTAATATATATATATATATATATATATATATTATAATATTCAAGTAAATTAATATTTAAATAGCTTGATTTTCGGTGCCATTTAGTTAGTACTAAAATTGATTCTTACGTTCAAGCAAATATAAAGTCTAGTATTTTTATGATAAATACTTTATTTATATGAGGAGTAAAAGTTCAAGAGAGTTGGAGGGCATCTAACATAAATCTGTGTTTTTTCTTTAATGCTGGGCTTGTAGAAAGATTTTCACGGTGTTCTTAAAGTTGTATTTTATATGTAGCATTTGTCACTTTTACAAACTATTTCAAATTCATTCCACTTTATGGAGTTTTTTTAGTCTTTTTCTAGCTATTTGGTTATTCGCACACTTATACTGAAAGGATAGATAGGATGAAGAATATTTTTAAGACAAAGCTTTATTTTCATGAAATGAGAACCTAAAGCAATTCAGTAAAATCCCAACTAATTACACACATACAGGATTCAAACCCCGAGCTCCTCGCCATCAGTGAACGGGACTTGACGAGATTGAAGGTTACACCAACATTCAAAACTTTTTTAAAGGTGGTTATCAAACACTTATCGTTGTTAATCTTTCTAGATATCCAGGCTATTTAATGTGTGTGAAAGTTATATGTGCCCAATCCTTCATAAAAAGAACAGGTACTCGCTCTACTCTACCCTACATAGTTCGTGATCACCTAACCTCTTGTATAGCCAGAGGATCTAACCTCTTATTATAACCACTACATCTAATCCAAACGTAATTCATCCTTCACTGACTGTAGTATCCTTGACCATTATAAGCTGTTTCGTGTTGAGCTCGACAGCTGAGGACGGGGAGATCGAGGTTCGAATCTCGGTCGGGTGAACTGGGGGTGGTTTTTCCTAAATAGTTTTCCACTCTACCTCCACGCAAATGCGGGTTCACTTCCTCTAGTTCAACCTTTCCATTTTCCTCATTCATTGGCGTAGTTAGTACTTAAAGCGTATAATCTGAACGGGTAGTAAGACGCGGTGCTAAATATTATTATTATTATTATTATTATTATAAGCTGTTAACATTCCACTTCCCAATCCTAATCCCTTTCCTAGCTTTACAACCTTATGACCCCCTCGTGGTAGTCCACGCCCGGAGACACATAGGCCTACTATTATATTACTGGAGTATCTTAGAACAGAGATGGCAAATTTCTCAGTGTGTCTTCATATTTTGGTTTTTATGGTGAGATAATCACGATCCAGCCCAACCCCCGAGCTGGATAGCCACCCCTCTCAGTTGTTCGCGACTGTTTATTCAATATACTCACATCTACCCTTCATATGTGAAGGCCGTATCCTCTACCCTCAACCTGAGGAAGCGATGCGGTCCCGGGGACAATAAGGACCCAGAAAACAGAATACGTTTCATAACAAGGCTGTCAACATATGGGGCTATCTATGTCGAATAGGAAACCTTAAGGTGGGGATGAAAGGGACGTGAGAAAAGGCAGATGTGTTACCAGTTTTTATAGCCAAACAGTTTTTTCACCAAAATCAATCAAATATTGCTACAGTTAATCCATAAAGTTTAATTTTATTCACATGGTGACCTCAACAGTTGTTGAATACTTGTCAGGAACATATCGGTATTAGATGACAAAAATTTTAAATGGAAATTAAACGTCGTAATTAAACTCCAGGACATCCTTTACAGATGTTCAAGAAATTTGATACCACCATCGGAAGAAAATTAATCTATATGTTTGTATAGAAGCAATATTTGAGTTATTTGGTTCAAAGAAAGATTTTATATAAAAACTGCATAAAAATTGGCCTTGCATCGCATTCCAACCTTAATATAATTTGATATCAATTTATTGGTTGGCCCTATAGTTTTAAAATTTAATATATTGTGTATCTTATATCATGGGTTCGGAACCCCCATTCCAGGTTTTGTTTGAGGGAAAGCCCCCTTCCGACCCTCTGGTCTACTCTCTTCAATAACGTCAGTTGCGCATGCGGAGTTAGTGAGCGCATCAGACGGAGGAATTCGTGAACACACCGCGGCCAGGTCATGGAGATATAATTTTGGTGAGCGCACCTGACGGAGGAATTCATGAACTCACCGCGACCAGGTCATGGAGATATAATCTTGGTGAGCGCATCTGACGGAGGAATTCGTGAACACACCGCGGCCAGGTCATGGAGATATAATTTTGGTGAGCGCACCTGACGGAGGAATTCATGAACTCACCGCGACCAGGTCATGGAGATATAATCTTGGTGAGCGCATCTGACGGAGGAATTCGTGAACACACCGCGGCCAGGTCATGGAGATATAATCTTGGTGAGCGCACCTGACGGAGGAATTCATGAACTCACCGCGACCAGGTCATGGAGATATAATCTTGGTGAGCGCATCTGACGGAGGAATTCGTGAACTCACCGCGGCCAGGTCATGGAGATATAATCTTGGTGAGCGCACCTGACGGAGGAATTCGTGAACTCACCGCGACCAGGTCATGGAGATATAATCTTGGTGAGCGCATCTGACGGAGGAATTCGTGAACTCCCCGCGGCCAGGTCATGGAGATATAATCTTGGTGAGCGCACCTGACGGAGGAATTCGTGAACTCACCGCGACCAGGTCATGGAGATATAATCTTGGTGAGCGCATCTGACGGAGGAATTCGTGAACTCCCCGCGGCCAGGTCATGGAGATATAATCTTGGTGAGCGCACCTGACGGAGGAATTCGTGAACTCACCGCGACCAGGTCATGGAGATATAATCTTGGTGAGCGCATCTGACGGAGGAATTCGTGAACTCCCCGCGGCCAGGTCATGGAGATATAATCTTGGTGAGCGCACCTGACGGAGGAATTCGTGAACTCACCGCGACCAGGTCATGGAGATATAATCTTGGTGAGCGCATCTGACGGAGGAATTCGTGAACTCCCCGCGGCCAGGTCATGGAGATATAATCTTGGTGAGCGCACCTGACGGAGGAATTCGTGAACTCACCGCGACCAGGTCATGGAGATATAATCTTGGTGAGCGCATCTGACGGAGGAATTCGTGAACTCACCGCGGCCAGGTCATGGAGATATAATCTTGAAATGACTCAGTCACTTTAATATTCACTTAATGCCGAGAGTTGGGCTTGAATGTAGTCTTCCCCTCAGGGATCCCGACCAACAATGTTTCCATGCATAATACAATCAATAATAATGAAATTTTGGTCGGAACCACATTGGAACTACAACTACCGAAAACTCGCTTCCTTGGCCGCATGGTCTAAGGCGTTTATTCGCAATATACTGGCATGTTGAGGATGGGGAGATCGTTGTTTAAAAAACAAGTCATAACTGATGGTGGCTTTTTCCAAAATGGTTTTAAATTCCTCCTTCGTGCAAACGTGGGTACCAACACCTCCAAATTACACCTTTCTTGTCCCTAATACGTTAGCGTAATTAGTACATATGCGTACAAACCGAACGGGTAGTAGGACGTGGTATTAATAAAACTAGCCGAGTTCAGAACAAATCTCAGTAACCTTTGTAAATGTACTTGAAATATACAAGAAAAGCAGAGTAACTAATACAATGGACACTCAACATAGCTGAGAATCAGCTCAGTTGTCTTATAACAGTACATGGATACATAAGTTATGTATATCAAGAATACCCATTTGTAAATATATGTATCTTATTTAATAGTAATCGTCAAATATAATAATATAATCCTAGATTGTAATAATTTAATAAAAACATACTATCTTGGTCAAGTTATTTGTGCTATATTTTTCTAGTTTTAAGTTAATCCTTTCCGTAATATCAGAATTATTTAATTCTCAACATGTTCACATGTCCCAAAACATACATAAACTATAATATAATTAAATAATTATATTATATCTTCTGTCCAGATAGACTCATTGCACCAAATATAAAGTGGGATATTGAAAAACGTTTTATTTACTTTCATCTATTGACTTTAAGTTAAAATAAACCAGCCACGTGGTGTAATGGTCAGTGCACCTGGCTTCGATCCTAGGGGTCCTAGGTTCGATTCTCAGATGGTACCTTAGGTATTTTTCCCGAAAGAGAACCACCCCAACGGTCACCAGGGTCTGTTATTAAGGCTCAAGTTAGGTTTAAGTGTTTCTACTGGCTCCACACCTTAATACTCTCTATAGCCATCCCCTCACCTCATCCGGAAATGGAGAGAGCCTTCACAGAAAGGATGTACGATTAGTACCCTCGAGAGTCCTCTGGACAACAATAAATTGGTACTGACTAATATTTCCACTACTGGGCTACAAAGATGTAGCCAGAAACCAGATATTTATTTCAGTGAAACATTTATTTATTTAAAAGTTTATCCATCATATGTCAATATGCATCTTAATTAATATTTTTTGTTAGGTGTTTCACCTTTGATGGAGGCTGAAGCGTTGAAACTTAAATAGGCTTATAATATTTTTATAAGTTTTAGTAATCTAATAAATAAACGATGTTAGTACTAATATAATGTTATATTTCAGTCAACAAATAATACATATTAAGATGTTAAAGTGTTGAGCTCGACCGCCGAGGACGGGGAGATCGAGGTTCGAATCTCGGTCGGGTGAACTGAGGGTGGTTTTTCCTAAATGGTTTTATAAAAGAACTCGTGGTTCACACGTCCACGTGTGAACGGCCTGTGACCCTCCCAGGTCACGTGTGCCCCCCCACGTTACAATATGTATCTTATTTAATAGTAATCGTCAAATATAATAATATAATCCTAGATTGTAATAATTTAATATTAACAAACTATCTTGGTCAAATTATTTGTGCTATATTTTTCTAGTTTTAAGTTGATCCTTTCGGTAATATCACAATTATTTAATTCTCAACAGGTTTACATGTCCCAAAACATACCTAAACTATATATCTTCTGTCCAGATAGACTCATTACACCAAATATAATGTGGGATATTGAAAAAAGTTTAATTTACTTTCGTGTACTGACTTTAAGTTAAAATAAACCAGCCACGTGGTGTAGTGGTCAGTGCACCTGGCTTCGATCCTAGGAGTCCCGGGTTCGATTCTCAGATGGTACCTTAGGTATTTTTCCCGAAAGAGAACCGCCCCAACGGTCACCAGGGTCTGTTATTAAGGCTTAAGTTAGGTTTAAGTGTTTCTTCTAGCTCCACACCTTAATACTCACTATAGCCATCCCCTCACCTCAACCGGAAATGGAGAGAGCCTCCACAGAAAGGATGTACGATTAGTACCTTCGGGAGTCCTCTTGACAACAATAAATTGGTAGTGACTAATATTTTCACTACTGGGCTACAAAGATGTAGACCGAAAGCAGATATTAATTTCAGTGAAACATTTATTTATTTATTTATTTAAAAGTTTATTTATCATATGTCGATATGCATCTTAATTAATATTTTTTGTCAGGTGTTTCTACATTGATGGAGGCTGAAACGTTGGAATTAAATAGGCTTAAATTATTGTTATATGTTTTAGTAATCTAATAAATAAACGATGCTATTACTAATATAATGTTATATTTCAGTCAACAAATAATACATATTAAGATGTTAAAGGAACGCAGAACTCATAGCAGAGAAGTCAGTGTTTGTTAGATGTTCCAAAAACAGTATTACTAGAGAGTATTTGACCTCCAGCTGGGACTGTATGTTTGTCTGAGTGTGTGTGTGTGTGTGTGAAAGAGGCATCAGGTGTGTCCCGGATTCGCATTTCATTTAACTCTTGAGAATAGCACAGGAAATGTTCCAGAAAGCCGGAGATAATTAGCCAGGCTCGCAGTGAAGTCTTCCTTTTACGAGCTACTTCTTGCCGTGAAAGAAACTCCCCCACACTGATGTCTCCCTACCCTCATACCCTAAAGCTACCGTCCCCCCCGGCCCATATACCCTCATGTTCTTACCCGTATCACACTTCTAACTACGATATTCTTCGTCTTTCTAAGAGCTGTGTGTCAAAAGGAATGAGCCTGCACGAATCACGAGTTATCATGGAAGACATCACTTCTCTCGTGTATTTACTTGGCTCAATAGGAACGAAGGGATTAAGTGTTTCATCTACATTTATCAAACAGAAAAAAAGAGTTTTCACTTTTAGAACTCACATTTGTTTGAACAATTTAAATATAAAACTAAACTTCAATAGATGACCTAATTTAAAGTACATGTGGTAATATCTAAGAATGTATATTTCTCAAATTGGTGTTTTATATCATTTTAACAGTATTTTTGACTGTTTTGAAAGAATATATAAAAATCCACATTAATTAAATTGATGTTATATTGTACAACTAATGAAACACTTTCAAATCAAAACATACAATTCTTTATTTGAAATGTTTATAATAGCCATACTTAGTCACAAGGATCTCAATACTTCTCATGGTTAGTATATTATTATTATTATTATTATTATTATTATTATTATCACCGCGTCTTACTACCCGTTCGGGCTATACGCACTTACGCTAATTTGTAATGGTAGGGTGATTGTGAGATGAAATGGAGGACCTACAGTTTAACGTGGAATCCGAACCACGGTGGATGCCTGGCATTCACCACATTCACAATATGTCTTGTCAGAGGTGAAGGAAGGGTTTGGTAATCAGATAAATCTGTGCCGGGACCTAGGATTGAACCCCGGACCTGCATCACAGAAGTCCGTCACCTTACCCCTAGACCACCAGGACACCCATTAGGGATATTAAATGAATAAATTATCCAATTAGCGTCCTAGTAATCATTTTTTTCCCAGTTAATATCAAAATTGCATATTTTTTAATGTTCGATTTAGAGTACTTTTGAGGATCCTGTTTTTATTACTACTGTTGTTAATAAATATTAAAAACTATATATTATATTCATAAGTAATAGACATTTTGTTACACGTGTTCTAAATCAATCCTCCAAAGTCTGTCGTGATTTTGTGACTCCTGATTAATAATTCCCTCTCTACCAATCTAAGATGCGAGTCGACCTATCGACTTTCTCTTCCCATCTCTATTTTTACCCTCGTCGAGCACAATGGAGTCAGGTTGGACGCAGACCACACTGGCTGTGATACCTGTAAAACATTAATTAGATTTGGGCTGCGATACCTGTTAAACATTAATTAGGTTTGGGAGGTCCAAGAAAATAAGATTATTTATAGAACGTTTGAATTCAAACATTTCATAAGGAGAATGTTCTAGTTGGTAAATACCTCATCTATAATTATATACCTTTTCAATAGGGGGTATAAAATGGCATGCTCAATGCAGTTTGAATCTATAGAAAAATTTTGATAATTAAAGCCTTATCTGACTGTTAGAAATTTTAATAGATCTACTTATATCCATTAATACGTCAGCTCACAACATTTGCATCTGTCGATTTTGATAGATATCATCAATACCGTCAAAATCACACCGATAATATTGTACAATTCTATAAATTTTTGCCACAGAAAAGTATATTTAAATTTTCTAAACTACTCGTATGGGCTGTAGCTGGGGCTAGGCCCAATGAAGGATCCAGGGCCTGTTGTCGTGGGGGGCTATTCGTTCTCATAAGAATTTGTTTTAACACCTGTTTGGGCTTTAAACTTATGTACTAATTAGACTAATGGGTTAGGAATTAGGAAGTTTTAATGTATAGTATTATTATTATTATTAGCTCCGCGTCTTACTACCCTTTCGGGTTATACGCACTTACGCTAATATGTAATAGTGGGGTGATTGTGAGATGAAATGGAGGACCTACAGTTTAACGTGGAATCCGAACCATGGTGGAGGCCTGGCATTCCTCACATTCACAAGATGTCTTGTCAGAGATGAAGGAAGGGTTTGGTAATCAGATAAATCAGTGCCGGGACCGAGGATTGAACCCCGGCCGCCAGCACAGAAGTCTGACACCTTACCCCTAGACCGCCAGGTCACCGACTAATGTATAGTAAGTACCCGCATTTACGTGGAAGGAGAATGAAAAACCAGGATTATTGCCCCCGACCAGGATCGAACCCTGATCTCCCCATCCTCGGCAGTCTAGTCTAACACAAGATTAGTGCATTAGACCACGTGGCAACAGAAGCATGTCATAAATATTATTAAGTATACATCTAATGTCTTTATTCAATAATAAAATAAGAATTATAGGTATTAATAATTTTAATAACATTATTAGCTTATAAGAATAATTTTAATTAATTATAATAAAAAAGGACACTTAAGAAAACTCACAATATTTAATAGTACAAAATTTGTAATTTGTGTATAAAACACAAAACAAAAGTCACTGAAAATTTATTACTATTAAGGCCTAATTTTTATATTAATATAAATATATATTTTATCACAAAATAATCATTTGTTGGCATACTAAAATTAGTAATTTAACTACTATAAAGTTTTAAATTTAAATCACAAATCTAAATCTGCGATTATCACTATTGCCAAAATGGTTTAAAGCCTTGTTTATTTCTACTGGAACATCGCGGTGTGGATGTAATAAGACAAGACATGACAGTGGGTTATGGTACGGAAAATACCATTAGTTAAAAATATATATATTTTTTTTTTAGTAAAACAAGATTCATTTCAATAGTTATTCTAACAACCAAATTTGAATATGGGTAATAGTTATATCGATTATCAGCAGGCCAAATATTAATTCACATGTTTAGTTATTTTTTTTAAATTAGGTTTAGCCTCAAGTATAGACAGGACTAAAATTCCAACTCATCATTTTAAATTATTTCACGTTGCAAGATAGTATCTAATTAGCTCAATATCAAGAAGAACAGATGAAAACCCTTGGGCCTAGATACCACTTTTCTTATTTGGAACCTGTCACTCGTTTTAACACTATACAGCACTACACACAAAAACTGCAACTTGAACTGCCTTTTACTAGTTTCCCCTGCACCCCCCGCCCCCCTCCCCAACCCTTTGTCTTTCACCCATCTCGTGCATAGGTGTTTATATCTCATGTGTTCAAGAACACAAGGTCACAGTATTTCCGATTATTTTAGAGGTATTACTATCGGCAGTCATGTCAAACGTTTTACTTGGGGGTTGACAGGAATTAGTTACTTGGCTGCACATTCCAGCTCAAGTAGAAGATCTATTGGTTAGCTAATGTAGAACACAGGGCAAGGGAGAGGAAGCTGTTTATACAAGTTAGTCACTCTTTTCAATATTAAGATAAGGGAGAGGAAGCTGTTTATACAAGTTAGTCACTCTTTCAATATTAAGATAAGGGAGAGGTAGCTGTTTATACAAGTTAGTCACTCTTTTCAATATTAAGATAAGGGAGAGGTAGCTGTTTATACAAGTTAGTCACTCTTTTCAATATTAAGATAAGGGAGAGGAAGCTGTTTACACAAGTTATTCACTCTTTTCAATATTAAGATATACNTAGAAGATCTATTGGTTAGCTAATGTAGAACACAGGGCAAGGGAGAGGAAGCTGTTTATACAAGTTAGTCACTCTTTTCAATATTAAGATAAGGGAGAGGAAGCTGTTTATACAAGTTAGTCACTCTTTCAATATTAAGATAAGGGAGAGGTAGCTGTTTATACAAGTTAGTCACTCTTTTCAATATTAAGATAAGGGAGAGGTAGCTGTTTATACAAGTTAGTCACTCTTTTCAATATTAAGATAAGGGAGAGGAAGCTGTTTACACAAGTTATTCACTCTTTTCAATATTAAGATATACGTTTCAATACATTTTATAGTTTTTTATGCGTTGAGGGGAGGGGATGATTTCCCCTATCTCCCCCCCTTCTGGATCCACCACTGAGTGGGTCTAGTTTAGTAAAGGACCACTCATACATTGAATAGAATAGAAGCGCATTATTTGGACTCACATTTAAACGAAGGGAAAACTAAAATTGTAGTGGTGTTGAAATTAAAGAATAGCCAGCAAGTTTTTTTTATTTATTTAACAACTATAATTACATAACATAGTTGAAACAATGTAACAAAATTAGATCCGCCATTAAAGGTGGGTGACTGGGTCCTAAAACTGTTGCAATTAAAATGTGTTTCTCTTTCGGCTCGCTTGATGTCTATTATGTTATTATTATTATCATCACCGTGTTTTACTACCCGTTCGGGTTATACGCACTTACGCTAATTTGTAATGGTAGGGTGATTGTGAGATGAAATGGAGGACCTACAATTTAACGTGGAATCCGAACCATGGTGGGAGGCCTAGCATTCCCCACATTCACAAGATGTCTTGTCATAGGTGAAGGAAGGGTTTGGTAATATGTTAGTTATGGTATAATCTTAGGACAATGTATGGCTTGGTTATACAATTTATATTTATTTATGGGATGACAAAATATTACTTACATACTAACTAATTGATAATTTTTTTGGTTTTAGACATATCTAATGTATCGTGATGACAATATTTCCTTATTTAAATAATCTTTAACATTAATCTTTAACAGGCCATTTTAGAAAAAAAAAATTAAAATGTCATAACAATGATTTTATTTAAAATATTAAGAGCCTTTCTATTTATTTTATAGCCCCAGGGACTCCACAGCTATAAATCCAGCTTTGAACAATATGTAAACAAACGAATGACGTAAGATTTCAAATAAATACAAAAACACTCTTATGCTATTCTCTAACCCTTAGTAATGATATTGGTTTTTCCTTTTTTATAATTATTTAAAATCATCTTTTAGATTAATTACTTTCATTTTTCTTGTTTTGAATTATTTTAAATTAAATAAATCTTTTCCGAACGACAGCTATGTTTCTATTTTTCTTTCTTTTAGCTACACGTGTTTGAACAAAGGTTTATTTCCGGGCGGTATTACGCAGTAGTTGAGAGCAGGTGCATAGTTAAGCCATGCCTATTTTTAGTTTTGCGCTCAGATAAAATAGCCCCATTGGTAGATGGAAAGAAATGAAGTAGTGACCTGGGTTTGAGAGTACAAAACTACGGGGAATACAGACCCAAGCCTTGAAAGACGGCATAGTCTACCCCCCTGTATCGTCATGTGGATCAGACGTGTTTGGAACTAACGCTATAAAATGTATACTATCAGCATGTTTAAGTGTTAAATGGGGTAAAAAACAATACGTATGCATTTAAATAAATTGCAAAAAGTGAACAAGTATTTTTCTTAAATTAACACCCTATCAATGCATCTCAATATGACATAGCTAGAAGACGATCCACGAGAGCGTTCTAAGACGTCACCCTTACGTAAGATAAGAAACGAGGACGGTAAACGGATCGCAACAAAAGGAGCCCAACCTGTGGTTCGTTACGCCTCTGTCGGTTTCCTTCGCCGCGTTATTTATCATGTTAACATCGCTATGAGCCTAGTTTTTGTCCTTTTCATCGTAAATAACTCTGTATCCCTTGACTAGATAGAGTCCATCGCAGTCTCACTTTACAAACAAAACAGACCAATTTGAACACCTGAACTCGAGCTATCGACTATGTCCATAGCCTCCCTCGGCGGTAGCACCAAACTGATCTGCCTGGGACCCTGGGATTAGGCCGAAAAAAGACGATTGCTCGAAACTTTTTGCTTCAATTCAATTCGATTAAATTCATCAAGGAGTGAGTGGCCTTTAGAGGTACCTGGTATCAGTATTGGTACGTCAGTGGATGGCGTGTTTACTGTGTAGCCTGGATTCCTGAGAGCTAACAGACGTATCGGAGGCCGATACCGGATACTAGGACTGGTATTTGGTAGATTGTGGACTGAAGGGAGGAGAAACAGAACTTGGTGTTGTGCGAGAGTGACATTAACAACTTGTATGTTGTCAACAACCACTAAAGGCTATTCTGAACTTTGTAAGAATTTTCAAAATTATTAAGATTTTTCAAACATAAGCTATAAACAGAATAATATTAAACGTTTTTAAGCAAATATATGTAATGATTTATATTATAAAAATACCCTTTAGACTAACCTTATTTTGAGGACTAGTGTTAAAATTATAAAAAGCATTGAGGTATATGAAATCTAAATATTATGTTCAAGCAAGATCAATCCATACGATGTGGATCTACGGTCGAGGATAGACAGACAGACAGACAGACAGACAGACAGACAGACGTGGGGACAGACTTGGCCTAAGTGTATTATCAATTTTCTTTGAGTTCAGATTTGTATCAAACATAAAGATAAATCATAATCTTGAAATCAATGGTTCTCACTATTACAATACTTTCTCTTGATATAAGAAAGTAAACTAGACTTGATGTATAATAATACCACCTCATATAGAGTAGAGTAGCACTTTAAGAAACTATAATTTGCTACACTCTGTATTTATAAAGAAGTTCTTGTCTTAAAATAACATTTGTACTTGAATTGCGTTGATAATAATTTGATTTATATAAGTTTTAAATACATAATATATTGATTATAAACTGATTACCTTGATAAAAAAAACGCTTTAAGGGGTAGTTAATATCGTATAGTAATAATTAGATAAAATATGGTGGCTGCTGTTTAGTATTTCTTAGTGGGGAAGCTAAGAATGGTTATAATATTACATTAAGGGTGTTCAAGTGGTTGAAAAAATGGGCTTACTCAAAATTCAATTTCAAGTGATCAATTATAATAGAGTGGGGTGTGCTAATCTCCCATCCAACCCCTCCAAGACCGAATGTACCCGGTGAATT
>CABFVX010001768.1:0-11955 GCA_902151425.1 Timema shepardi
CGGCCGGATGACAATTCTTCCAGCAACATACATCGGAAGTCCTCGACATATGCATGAATATGCTCAAGATGCCATGTCGTATGTTCATTATGGCACAGCAGATTTATTTATCACATTCACGTGCAATCCGCAGTGGATTGAGATCAAACTTGAGTTATTCCCTGGACAATCACTCATTGATCGCCATGACATTACGGCAAGAGTCTTCAAACAAAAGTTGAAATCTTTAATGGATTTCATTGTGAAACATAGCGTGTTTGTCTGGGTGTATTCTGTGGAGTGGCAGAAACGTGGATTGCCTCATGCACATATTCTGATTTGGTTGGTTGAGAAGATAAGACCAAATGAAGTTGATGAAGTGATATCAGCTGAAATCCCTGATGTACAAGTATATCCAGGCTTGCATTAGGTAGTTAGTTATTAAAAACATCATTCATGGTCCCTGTGGAACACTTAATCAAAATTCACCGTGTATGGTGGATGTTAACTGTTCAAAGCGTTATCCACGGGCATTAGTAGCAGAAACAACTACCGGAAATGATGGTTATCCACTGTATAGTCACCGAACGACTGCAGACAACAGAAGAGCAACCATTGTCAAAATTAATTAACAAGACATTGAAATTGATAATCGTTGGATTGTTCCATATTCACCGATCCTATCAAAGACTTTCAAGGCGCACATCAAAGTTGAATCTTGCTATTCGGTAAAATCTATCAAATACATTTGTAAATATGTAACCAAAGGAAATGACGTGGCTGTGATTGGACACAATGACTAAGTTACCCAATACCAAATGGGCCGGTAAGTTAGCAGTAATGAAGCAGTTTGGCGCATTTTTTATTTTCCCATTCATGAAAGACACCCCACTGTTGCTCACTTAGCCATACACTTAGAAAATAGTCAAAGAGTATATTTCACGGCACAGAACGCATTACAACGAGCTGTTCAACCACCATCTACAACCTTGACCTGTTTTTTTTTAAATGTGTCAGAATGATGATTTCGCCCGAACACTGCTATACTAAAAAATGCCAAAATATTATACTTGGAATCAATCCTCAAAGAAATTTCAACCACGGAAACAAGGAAAACCAGTTCCAAATTACCCAAATGTATATTACACCGATGCAATAGGTCGAATTTATTCAGTCCATCCAAGCAACGATGAGTGTTTTTAAATGCGATTGATATTAGTCAATGTTCGAGGCCCAACATCATTCCAACAGTTACGAACTGTTAATGGTGAATTGTGTGGCTCTTACAGAGAAGCCTGTCAACGTTTGCAACTGTTAGAAAATGACGCTCAATGGGTTCAAACTCTCAATGATGCTATAATCTCTTCACAAGCTCATCAAATACGAACATTTTTTTAAATAATTATATCAACATGCTTCCCATAAAAACCAATTGATTTATGGATCAAAAACAACTATGATATGTGTGACGATATCTTGCATCAAATGCGCATTAGAACAGGCAATCCAAATTTACAAGTCAGTGAAGAAATTTACGAGGCGTTAATATCAATTGAGGACATGTGCTTGATGATGTCAAAGAAAGTATTATCTCAATTAGGCATGGCTGCGCCCAATTGCCCGATGATTTTAATCAAGAGTTGCAATGAGAAAAACGGTACGATCTCGATGCTTTAAGAGAATCAGTTCGAATAAATCTTCCACTGTTGAACCAACAACAAAAGTATGTATTTGATACTCTTATGAAAGTTGTACATGATGGAACTGGAGGGATTTACTTCTTAGACGCTCCCGGTGGTACAGGAACAACTTTTTTGATTTCTTTGATTTTAGCAACAATTCGCTCACATAATGAAATTGCACTCGCACTTGCTTCATCAGGCATTGCAGCTACATTGTTGGAAGGCGGTCGAACAGCCCATTCAGCGCTAAAATTGCCGTTGAATATGCAAAGCAACAAAACTCCGATCTGCAACATTTCGAAGAACTCTGCAATGGCAAAAGTTCTGCAGCAATGTAAATTGATAGTGTGGGATGAATGCACAATGGCACATAAAAAGTATTTGGAGGCATTAGACCGAACCATGCAAGATCTGTGGAACAATAAAAACCGATTTGGTGGTGCGATGATTTTGTTAGCAGGAGATTTTCGTCAAACATTGCCAGTGATTCCACGGTCAACGCCAGCTGATGAACTTAATGCATGTTTAAAGTCCTCCGTTTTGTGGAAACACGTAAAAATACTAAATTTAAGCAAGAATATGCGTGTTGAGTTGCAAAATGATCGATCTGGAGAAATATTTTCAAAACAACTCATTGACATAGGTAATGGCAACTTCGCTTTAGACTCTTTCACTGGCTGCGTTACCTTTCCTGACAATTTTTGTCAGTTTACTGATTCAAAAACCGAACTCATTCAAAAAGTGTTCCCAAACGTTGCTCAAAATTACAGAGATCATATTTGGTTGAGCGAACGAACTATATTGGCTCCCAAAAACATGGATGTAGATGAATTAAATTTCAAAATCCAAAATGAAATTGCCGGTGAATTGAGAACATACAAATCAGTTGATTCCGCTACTAACCAAGATGATGTCGTCAACTATCCACCCGATTTTTGAACTAGCTGGATTTGCCAAGATTGCCTCCTCACAATTTTCAATTAAAGGTAGGATCGGTGATCATAATGTTGCGAAATATCAACCAACCGCGTCTTTGTAACGGCACACGGCTAGTGGTGAAAAAATTACAGACCAACGTGATCGAAGCAACCATTGTAAAGGGAAAGTATAAAGGAGAAGACGTTTTGATACCACGTATCCCAATGATTCCGACTGACATACCATTTGAATTTAAACGACTGCAGTTTCCAGTGCGGCTTGCTTTCGCTATGACCATAAATAAAATCCCAGGGGCAGTCATTGAGTGATTGCGGCATTAATCTTGAAAACCCATGTTTCCCACATGGCCAATTGTATGCTGCCTGTTCTCGTGTTGGAAAACCATCAGCTTTGTTTGTTTACGTGCCAGGTAATTAAACAAAAAATATCGTGTACCATAAAGCATTACAATGAAAATATCACTTAACACAATATTACTAAAGTATTGCAGTGTACGAAATAGAAAGCTCAATTTTGTAAGTAGTTGTTCTTTATGATTATGACATTAAAAATACATAGAAAAGTATATTAACATTATGCAAATTTATTGTTTATTCCACGGTAATTATTTGATAGTAAATAAATAAAGTGATCACTCTGAAATACGTTTATATTCAATTTTTTGTTTAAATTACACATTTGTGACTGTATAGTATCACAAACTTATCTGTTCTGGTGACTATTACTGAAAACTAAATATGTTATCACGACATGTGCACTTTATAAGCGACGCCATCACCAGAAATTGACCAGAAAAGATAAATTTGTGGGACTGCCACAGTCCAATAGCTTTTGACAGAACGACGTCTGTCGGGTGAGCTAGTAATATAATAGTTTAGTTTTTAATAGCAAAAAAAAGACAGTACGCTATAATATTTATCATTATTAACGCGCATTTTTTTAAATTTCAACTGTACCGAACCAATATTTAACACAATAAGCGTAGCTGGAAACTAATATTGAGCAACCGTTGGTGAGGCTGCTCTTCCAACAAAAGCCTACCAACATTTGCTTTGTTTGATATCTACTGTCAGCATGTACGTGTGTAGGTATCCGCCATACCACCATGGACCCTTGGTGGTGGTATACGAAGATGTGGTAGACGGGAGTAAGGAAATGTTCCATTCAAAGTCAGAAAGGCGCTGGCAATATACAACAAGTTTGGAACACATACAGACGTGGAAAGGAGGTTGTAAGGGTGGTGGTGGAGGGGAGGTCTGACCCAGTGCCAACAGCCAATCAGTGCTGTGATTATGTCACAGTATTTTGACATTATGTAATCATCACAATACACTCTCTCTCTCCAGATCGGTGTCAAAGTTCAAATGTAAAATTTCCCCAGCTGGCCAGGCCATTTACTCATAGGTCTTACGACTCTTGGCCAGCACAATAATAAAGGAAATTAAAATCAAAGTTATATTACTCTTATAGGAATTTGAAACTATCAAAGAGCAGTTTACCTTGTTATTTGTTGTAAACTAAAACAATTAGTATTAGTCTACCCACTTTGGTGGTTGCATGGTCTCAGGTGCTACTCTCACAGTATAGTAGACTGTCGATGACAGGGAGATCGAGGTTTGAATCTTGGCCGGGTGTATTGAGTTGTTTTTCCAGAAATTGTTTTCCACTCTCTCTATTCATATAAATGCGAGTACACTTCCTATAAATAAAGCCTTCCTCATCCCTAAAAACCATTAGCTAAGAAAATATATCAGATGGACATTATTTCTAGTGCGGATAGTCATATACAGGGGCACATTCCTAAATTAATTTGACTGGAGCAGGGGCCTGTCCATAGGGGCCCAAACCCACCAACACTTTTTGAACATATTTTTTTCTTTATTTTTAATTTATAACATATTTTGTAAAAAAAAAAAACATTAATATGAATTGGAGCACCATTCCCTACACACAATGAATTATTCGATTTGTTATACAATATTCCAGTCCCAAGAGGATTCATTACTCGCTGCAATTGTCACATGACTGTAGCAGCGCTTGAGACTCCAATGAGTAAATGGAGAAGCTAGCATGGGCTAGCCCCTCTCAGATAAGCCCCATTGTCCAGTGGGAGATATCTCTCACGGCCATTCCACTCCACGCTTCCCAGTATTTTATCGGGCCGGTCTAGGCGGGCCCGCAATTCGATAAAGATGGTTTATATTTGGTTCAAGCGTGTTTTAGCGCATGTTAAATACCTGATAAATAAGGTGACGAGCGAAAGTGATTAATTAAAATTAATAAAACAGATCATTTATTAAAAACTCAGTTTTTTGCATTAAGACTTCAAGAAAAACTTGGAATTAAACGGTTAGGAGCACATCAGCCTAGTGACATTACATTTATGCAGGTGGATGGCAAGAACAAAATAACTTTTTATAATGATTGGTATGGTAAACAATAATTGTGGTTAACTATGAGTGAAGAAAAACAGAGCTTATTTTGTTTTTATTTGCTTTGTACAAATAATGTCATCACTTGGTATATTTAATTTAAAGCCTGAATTATTTCATTCTTTCTGTTTTTAGATGTGTTTAGTGATTTTTAAAAATAGGAAAACTTAAATTAATTTAATATAATATATTAACACGTGGTGAGAAAAAATCATTACCGGTAAGCTTTGACCTGGCCACACCAAAAATAAATATCATGCACCACTACTGGACTTGAGTATATGTATGATATCTGGACTCAGGAATTGGTCCTTTGACTTAATGCCAATCATCTACCACTGAGCTATCCAAGATTCATCACATGCTCAGGGTCATAATTCACTTGTAGTTTAAGGAGTAGTATGTGATGAACTTTTAATGAACATTTAATTGCACATGGTTGGCAGTGCACGGGATGATACCTGGATAGCTCAGTGGTAAAGCATTGGTGCACCTTTTCAAAGTTACTGAGTTTGATTCACATGTACAGGTATTATTTTTCAAATATATATACATGGACGAATGAATTTAGAGGAAGTGTACCTACATATGCGTGAAGATGGAGGGGAAAACCATTTAGGAAAACAAACTTAATACACCACACCCAAACAAGATTTTAAATCCAATCTCCCCGTCACCAGCAGTCTATTCTATTGAGTGTGTGTATTTTTAGTTTAAAATTGTACCCCTGTGCATGGCTATATTTGTACCAAAGATAATCTTCACCTAAAATACACAAATAAAGCAACTATTGAAAACCACAAAAATTTATAAATTCAGGCCTTTACTTAATAAGTGATTATAGGCATTTATAGGAAAAACTTACTTTACTTTTGTTGATTGGTTTGTTAACAATTAAATAAAACATATTTTAAATTAGCTTAGCGTGTTTCATAACCATGCAAGTTTTAATGACTCATTTTTTTAAAGATAGAATAGACATAAGCTATCAAAGCTTTATTTGAAAGAGAGCTATAACACCCATATGGATTTTCTTTGCCTCGATGGCGAGACCATCGATACCATCCTTATGGACATCCGTCAAGCGTTTAGCAGAAGGTTACTATTAGCAGTATGACTTCTTAGCTTGTTGAGTGAATAATAAGCACACATTTTTGGCCTGAATATCCAAATTTATATGGTAAAAATTGTGGGAGATGGAGGGACAAGGAAGGGGAAATCTCCTCTCCCCTTGCGTCATTGCCTTTTAGTTGATAGGAAGGAGTCAATCCCGTGACATTAACATCTTGTGGACCAAGTAGTTGACTGTGGTGGGGAATTCTAGGTGCTTGCGTGAAACCTTTTTTATCTCTCTTCCAGCCTACACCAAACGTTGAAGGTAGAGGATTAATTGAATTGGCCAGTTGAGCAGGCCATTGACTCTGGAGTTGTAATAAGTTGGTGCTTGTAAGCAAAACGTCTAGTTCACACAAGCTTAGATTGTGGTAAGCAGCAGAATATTGTCGATGGTGATTTTTTGATGGTCTATAGGAAATGTATTTAAGAACAGTGAATAAATGTTATTTTAATTATCGTCTGCCTGCCTTGGAATTTCATCCTCAACGTTGACATTTCATTCCCACACTCGCAGTCAAGTGTTTCATAAATTGCCTCTTTTCAGTGATTCCGTGAATGTTTTAAATGTCTCGTTTCCAAGTTTTAGACTTTAAATATGAGTAGGAAATTAAGTGGTGACAAGTTCAAAAAGTGTACTGCTAAAAATACAATGGTAAAATTTAACTATCAAGAAAAGTGTCAAAAATATCATCTTTTTTACATCAATTCCAACTTCATCGACTACTTCAAAGTGTTCACAATGTCCTGTATTGCTCATCGCATGAGAGCCATGTGGGGCTGGTATTTGGAGTTTTTTTTTCTATTGTGTGTATGTGTTTATGTAAATCTATATAGTGATGTTCAAAAATAAATAAGAACAAAAAAAATATATTGTTTTTATTTACTATGGCTCTAAATATAGCGTCTAGTAATAAACCATAAAAAAACACTGAAAGGTCAGCGAATCAGTGTGCATTTTTCAATTACAAAACGTAGCTACTAATAATTAGACAAGCTTATAAAAAATTACAAGGGTGACCTGGCGGTCTAGGGGTAAGGTGTCATACTTTTATGCTTGCGGCCGGGGTTCAATCCTCGGTCCCGGCAAAGATTTATCTGATTACTAAACCCTTCCTTCACCTCTGACAAGACATCTTGTGAATGTGAGAAATGCCAGGCATCCACCGTGGTTCGGATTCCACGTTAAGCTGTAGGTCCTTCATTTCATCTCACAATCACACTACCATTACACATTAGCGTAAGTGTGTATAACCCGAACGGGTAGTAAGACGCGGTGCTAATAATAATAATAAAAAAAATTACAAGGTGGGAAGGGGGGTTGGGGGTCTAAGATATCTATGCCCAGGGCCTGTGCATGCCACTTTCATCTTGCAAACTGCTAGCCATAGTTGTGAAAAGTAAACAAAACCAGTGACACAATATTCCTTGCCCCAATCCCAAATACAGGAGTGTTTAATTTATCTGTGTCCAAGGCCTCATGTCAGCATAACTATATTTACATATGTGTGATGGTTGAGAGATAAGAAGGGAGCAACCAGTCTAGCTGCTGAACACATGCTTATTCATAAGAACCGGAGAAAATTGCGATACAGTGCGAATGTCATGAAATAGGCTTACCTCTATTCAACATTCTACCTAGTGATTCAAGATATAGACCTAACAACGGTGGGGCGATTGCGACAGTGAAGCATCATTCAACATGATAACACTTACAGCTCAATCATTTGTTTGAAAAACTTAATTTGTTATTAGTTTAAATTTAATAACAAAATTTTGGAATAATTAAAATTGGAAATGAAATTATTTATTTACAAACGTTATGGGTATAGGAGAATATTAATATTGTGAAAACTTGCCATCAATCAATAATTTAAAACGTGTGGAATCTACATCGGCATTCAATTGTTGGTAGACAATATAATGCATCACCTAGTGGGACAATGCACTCGTATCGTGAGTAGCATGATATATCGTCTAGTTCCATTATTAACAGTAGGCCTATTTGTTGCATTTTTAGCAAAATTGATTTATTCATAGAATATAAGACACGAGAAATCAATTCGAGCATTTCGACGCATAGTTTACAACATTATTTTATAGATGATGATTAGTGGCTTTCAAGAATTCATATTTTGAGTCTCCAAAACACCTTATCTGTTTTCTCTTAAGCATCCACCATATCCTTTCCTACTACCATATTTCGGTCGTACCAGTGAATAAATCTTAGCCCCTGTGTCATCCTAACCATACATTGTCGAAAAACTTGAGATGCCATCGCCATCCCGAAAGGTACACGAGCACATGTACAAATCAATGCAGCCTCTTATGAGTGTTTACTAAAGGAGTGGGGGTGCAAGAATTCTCTCCTATTCATTTGAAAATATTATTTTCTCAAATCATTCTTTGAGATAAATTTACCTCCAGAGATACCTGTAAAAATATCGTCAGATGTTGGTAAAGAGATAGCGTATACTTTTAATATTCTCATTCAAAGTAAATTTAAAGTCATCACATAAATGTAATACTTTTCTGATATACTTTGCCACACACACTAACAGTGTCACCTATTCTGTATTTGTTTTTTCACCCCCATTATTGTTTCCAGCCTATGGCTTGGCTCAGTTTTTTATTCAAGCCATATATTACCCGCTATCGGCTTGCCGTAGCTTCATATGCATTATAATCTAACTTAGGACTAGGACAGGCACAACACCCAGTCCTCAGTCGTTAAGTTATCACTGTAAAAAGAATAAATCCTCATTTCACTAATAATAATTTTTTTGGTTATAGCGGGAATCAAACCTGGCACCCTTAGCTCAGTAGGCAGACATGCTACCGACTGAGCTAAGGTGTCGGATTGTTGTATATGTAATTTGGTATTAATTTTTTAATCCTCTTTTTCAACTTGTCCTCAAATCACATCTGGATCAGGTCGTGCTTTACAATATACAGGGGATATTCAACTGTTAAGCATAATCTTCGCTTTATACCTCTTTTTAGAGATTAATGGTTAGGTTATTTACATAATTACCTACTTTCCTGATGCACCGTTTTTACTATTCATCACCTAAGATACTGATCATATGGCAATTATTAATACTGAGTCAATTTCTTCCTAATAAAGCATTTAATAACATAGAACCACGATTAACCATCAAAACTGTGAGCTGTATGGTCTGCCCATTTGATATTCAAAGCTTGGCATTCTCAGTTCACTTCCAGAGGTTGTCCCAATATATTTTTAGCTTTAAACATAAAGACTTAATTTGTTGTCGAAAATTTATTTAGATACAAATTATCTGGACATATGGTTACAACAGCACCACTATCCACTACTATGTCCATTGGTTTCTCTAGATCTCTTGCATTAATTGCATGAAAATTACACAAATCAAAATTGCCATCCTCTTCAACCTTCTTCTCTATTATGTACACTTCTCCTATAAATACATTTTATGTGCCTTACTTTTCCACTCTTCCAGCATCTGATATTTTTGAAGAAAAGAAACCGTTTGCGGTGTGATTTTCTTTGCCACGATAGTATTGAATTAACTTTGTTCCTTTCCCTTGTACTGTCCAAATGTCCATAAACCTTGCATTCAGATTAGCTCTAGGTTGTATTCATGCATGTATCCTTCATTTATTCTGCAAGGTAACAAGATAGCCTTACATTATTCCGCTATGGTATAGCCTATTAGATAAGGTCATATTGTAATTAATTAAAAAAGACTTCCACATTTCAGAGTAAACAGAACACACATCCTGTACACATTGTGTATGCTGTTCGTCAGCAGATTCTTGAACACAACCCCATTTAGACAATCTTTTCGTAGATCACAGGACCAATACTAAGATTCAAAATTACAGATCAATCCTGCATAGTAAGAGTACTCTTACCCACAGTGGAGTCACAAACGATCTCCCGGACTTCACAGGCTCACGTAGTTCGGCACGAATGGCCTTCGCCATATCGGAATAGTCTTCTTCAACACATAGGATGGTGGGAGGCTTTCCCTTGGTTTTAGAAGCCAGCCAAAATCATTGTTATTTATACTTAGGTTTGAGAGACGTTCCTGTCTCAAAGTGTTTCTCAAGTTGGTTTTATTCGGTTTAATTCAATGAAAATCCGTTCATTTGATGCAAGTCACTGGAAGTGTCAAAAAATCTTCAGAGTTGTTTAAATGTTTAGGTAGGAGTTTTGAAGTCTACAATTGAAAATTAATTTTAGGATGGCTTTAGAAGCTGCATTATTCAAATTATTGTCTAGGCTCAAAGAATGACGTTAAAGCTCTCTAATTATATTTCGAGCTCAGCTTTACAAAGATTTTTTGAATAAGTTTCAGCAAGCTGAGCTGACTTTGACCTTAAGTTCTTGCACAGAAAGTGACTAGAACTGGGACAATAAAGAAAACAGAATTTTCCAAATATTTTCTCCATTGCTTCTAATATTCTTCTGAGTTCTGAAAGCACCCAGTCCATTACTGCCAAAAGAAGGATCATTAATTTTTTTTTCGGCAGAAATTTGAACCTCATCTTCTCCTTCTTCATCAAAAAATGTCTTCCTTTTCCTTATCCAAACTTCGTGGAAATTGGGGCTCAACAAGAGTTATTTTGCCTCTGGCTTCATTGATTGCATTTGTTGCACAAGTATCTCGAGAGGATCCCAAAAGTTTGGTAAGTCCATGAATATGCTTTAGAGACAAATCAATTATTATAACCTCTGAAGCAATTTGTTGACACGATCAATATAACTCAAAACTTTGTACCAGAAACATGTCATCCAATGAACTCAAATGTTGACACATCCTTCAAAAGAGTTTTGCTCTATATTTTGTTTCCAAGTTGAATCACCACAGTTCTTGAGTTTATCTAAGACTTTTATGACTTTATCTGGTTGAAAGAAAACACCTCAGACAGCTTCAATTTTAGGTGACCATCACGTTTGTGTCTGTAATTTCAGTGTGGTTTTAACATAAGTCTGGAGAACTTTCCACCTTGAAGTTGATGCCACAAAGAAAAAATAGAGGTGATGAAGTGTACCGAGGTATGTAGGTCCGATTCAGAGCTTGAAGCCTCCATGTGCATGGACTTGCGCAAGCAATTGACCTACAAGAAGCGTGCAACCCAGAAATCAGACTGCAGGGAAAAATCATCCGGGTATATCTTGGCTCTCAACTCCCACTCACTGGCGGAGAGAGCTGGCATTGGCATAAGCCATTTGATTGGCCTTAGCCATAACATGCTGGTCCAGATCCACTAGGATCGTCCTTGTCAAGGATTTGTATAGCACCCTAAAGCCCATATTGCTGGTGGAAGATATTCTCACCGGATTATGGGCTTGTGGACTTGAAAAACATCTCTGGCTCTTTTTAATTGCCCCACATAAAGAAATATGGTGACATATCATAGAACGGCCCAGTGGCAGAAGAAGGGGCTGTAGAGTCATTCTTGTGACTTTCAGAGCTCCTCGTTATTACACTGGGTGATTATCTTGTAGTCACACTCGCACTGATTTCAAGCTCCCCGCCAAGACCTAAATACCAACTCTTGAGCGTCAATCTGAATTGATGAAAGTGGGGCCTTAAGAAGTCACATGTGAAAACTCGCAAACCCAAGAGTCATTACTGAGAGTAAGGATTCCGTAGCATAGAGATTAATGAAAAGTTTTAAAATCAATCATTAAATCAGTTGCAATAATTATTGAGTAGCATTATTAACCATTTAAGACTAGGTCATAGCCATGGTGGAGGAGGGTGGGTGGGTGGGTGGGTGTGTGTGTGTGTGTGTGTGTGTGTGTGTGTGTGTGT